>ML787670.1:81366-117741 GCA_009831015.1 Picea engelmannii | reverse complement strand
GACAATGACTGCAAATCTTTTGCATGTTCTCTTCATGTTGCCTTTGCTTGGAAAGTTTCCTGAAAGTGGACTTTCTTTTCCAACACTTTGAAACATGATGGTTATATAAACCACAATATGTACATGGTCTTTTTCCATTGTTATATGCAGATTTATCATGCTTAACATAGTCAAAAGCAACTGAGTTATAGGCAGATTTATACCTTGAACATTCACCTTTATCGCCGCTTTGAGGAGGTGAATCGGAAGAATCACAAGCTCTCTTTTGAAGACTAACAAATATTATCTTGTCCTCATGGCTGTCACAACTCTTTTGTTTCATGCATTTACATTCATCTTGAATACAAGTCTTGCATGCTGAAGAGATTGAACTTTCAACAAAAGTTCTTGAACTTTCACCTTGAAAACCTTCTTGAGGAGGTGAACTTGAAACAAAAATTGTGTTTGAAACTTTTTCATTTGTTTCCCCAACCTTGGAATTTGTTTCATTAATTCGTTCATAACCAACACCACAATACTTAGGTCTCTCTTCAACTACAATAGGCTCAACAATGCCTTGTGCATGCTTGCCTAACCCTTTACCTTCATAGCCCATTTTTAACAATAATTTGGACCCTATTCCTTTTGTGTGATTTTCAAAAACACCAAAGCATTCTTCTTGAGAGGAATTTGAAGACAAACTAACATTACATACCTCATGGTCATGCATGTACTTGGTAAGGGTTTATTTTGCTTCATGGAGTTGATTCTCTATCTCCTGCAACTTTTCAAGAAGTTGCTCTTTTTCCTCCTTCATGGCCACCAACTGCTCTTGAAGGACAATGCTCTCTTCCCTATCTTTCCACAACACATGTACCATATCCTTCATGGTTAACAATGCATTAAACATTTCTTTGTCAAAGAACTTATATTTGGAAGATGTAGGAGAACTATCAATGTTTAAAACTTCCTCCATACTTGCAAGATCACAAACTTCAACACAGAACTTGCATCAATACCAACAGCTACAACTCAAGCTATCATTGGCAAATACATGAGAAAAAATAAACTATGCTCTGATACCATCTGATCTTAAAATAGAAGGCTGACTTGTTATTCTATGCAAGCACCCCCTACTTCAATAAAATCAACCTTAAATGGACCTTGCTTCATGTGTTAAAATGTGCAAACTGGTTTATGTGTTAAGTTCTTGCTTTTTCTTGTCAATGTATATGTGTGAGGAAATGTTCTTTTAAAATATTAATTATGTGCTACAAACCAATACACAACAATGTAAAGGGCAGCAAATAACACAACAAACTCACAACAATATCCAGATGATAAAGCAGTTCACCCCCTCTGGGCTACATCTGCTGGACCAAACCTCCCAAACTAGGATTGTCCTCTTGTATTAAAAATTCTACAAAGGATAATACAAGAATATGAGTGTCTCAAAAGACAGAACTGACTGTAAATACAAAATCAGAAGATAGGAATTAACTAAACATGCTCTTTCCCAAACACTAAACAGTGAAATTGTACCTTATACAATACTTTCCCCAATTGGCCCTGGTGGCCCTTTAATCTTGAATGGAGAATTTCGAGGTGAATATGACCTCAATTGGTTTTGAAACCTCTGCCATCAGACTCAAAAGGTCGAAAATAGCAGACATAGGCTTTTGAATCACCAAAAATGGATGAACATAGCCCCCAAACAACTCAAGCACTGAAATGGCCCTGGTGGCCCTGAAAGCTTCCTTGAAGCTAAACAATGAGAAGAATTCCTCAACAGGAAAAACGAGCTGTAGAAATAGATTCAAAATGCTAAAAAACTTCAGGAATGACCTTCGTTCCACATTCACTGGCTGCACAATTCCCAATGCAACTCCCAAACTGATTTGGCCCTAGTGGCTCCTGGAACTTCCACGAAGAAAAATCACCTGCAAATGACCTCAGATGGCTGTGAAACCTGTGCCAATGGCTTCAGAAGGTCGAAGAGACCCAAAATAAATAAAAAAATTCGTCCAAAAAGGACTTTCCTAGCCAAAGTTATGGCCCCTTAAAGTTTTCCCAGTTTGCCCTAGAAAAACTCCAGATAAAACTGGCTAACTGCCAGATAACCCTGACAAATAGGCAATACCGCCATTTTTGGAGCGCTCCGCCAAAAATTCGCTAACTGGACTGTCAGTTAACGGCCAGTGAATCCTGCATGTGACCGGAAATCTCGGGTTGGTGGTTTGCATTGGAGTTCGTGCCAACGGTTAAGGGTTTAGGCCCACAATTTTGGGCATGTTGGTCACATGGACGTATATAACCGTGTATTAACATATTCAAATTACCACAAATGTTGCGCGCCCATTGACAAGGAAAGGTCATATGACGCATAACAATGTGACCGTGTGTAAGTTTAAAACCGTGCGCATTTACACATGCAATAGGTCACATGGCTTTGTAATAAAACCGTGGCTTAAGACCATAATTCAATCCCGCGCGCCAGGCATCAGAAATCAGGTTTATATGAACGGGAAGTGTGACTGGGGGCTGGGGCTTAGCCCCAGCCCTAGCCCCGCGCCAAATAGTACCAATTCAAAATATAACAATATTTCAACATGTGTTTAATAAAACACATAACGTGGCACGTTGGTAGATTTACATTTGTTAAAGATTTGAATGGACGGGGAGGTCCGGGGGTCGAACCCCGCGGCCTCCAAATAATTTTATCAAACTATACAAACACCAACAACCTATAAATGGGTGCCACGTGGCAACCCTTCATTGGGCCACGTGGCACCTTTCCATTCGCCTGAAGTATGCCACATGTCGCCATTCGACTTGTTCAAATGTAACCAATCACAGATCACCACATCACTATGCGCCCTGTCACTGTACGTTCGCCACGTCAGCACTGTACGGCCTACCCAGTCAGCACCCGTTTTTTTTTCCTGTTTGGCGATTTGAACATATCGCGATAACTTCTCCATACGGACTCCGTTTGCAAAAATAAATATACCGTCGGAATCAGGAGAACGAGACGGACGCAATGGCACCATTTTCGTCGCATTCTGAGCACTTTGAAAATTGAGCAAATTTTAGATCCCTGGTCCAGATTCTGATCATATAGGGAAATCTAAAACTTCATGTCCAATAGCCTTACAACAAAGGCAAATATGACCTCTACTAGGGCATTCCTTAGCAAGATGTCATGGAATTCTGCAACTATAACAAAGAGTCAATCCTCTCTTTCTCTTGAATGATCCCCAACCTTTCATGTATTGCGCACTGGGATCACAGCGATAGACCTGCAAAACATTCTTTCTAGGATCCTGCATCCACTTGTTAGCCCAAAAATTCTTTCTATGCATAGGAATAATATATCTTTCACTATTTCTATTAGATCTATTTATATCACATATTCTTTCTTCTAGTTGTGCCCTATTTTTTAGCCTAGGACAAAATCTATAAAATATACCTAGATCCATTCTTTAGAAGCAAAAATTTCCACTTATCTTACCTTTTTCAGAGCACCAAGATTTAAGATCTTACCTCTTTTCTTCAGATCAAACTTCTCTTCTTGTCATAGATCTTCACAAGTCAAGTAGAGCATTGCGCACTACACAACAAATCTTCGTACATAGCTTTCTCTTTTCCTCAGTTCCCACCAATCACAGTTTCAGGTCTTGGAAATAGAACCATTTGTTGGCACAGGGGTAGACCCAAGGTTCAATGCTTCAACAACTCACCAAAAAAACCCTAACTATCGGCCCTTTCAGCAACAACTGCGAAGTAGACGAAGTCTCACCAGAGGTAGAGGCAGGGGGGTTGTAGGAATCAAGTGTCTACAACCTAGCTGGGACACAGATCTGTGATCACAATACTTAACAGATCACTTATCAGTTAACATTCATTATATTTTACCCTTATTCATATCGTAGGTTAAAATCCCTAATTACATAGCAATGCAATATTCAACAAGATCTAAACATATCTAACCATTTAACACATAGCATTAAATAGATCTAGCATTAATTCATGTTATTTATCACTAAGCTACTACATCATATGAATCTAACATACATAAAGATTCAATACTAATCATAAATCACATCAATAACACAAAGCAATCACAACACATGATATACGTGGTTCACCCACAACATGGGGATGCGTCCACCAACTCTTCATCTTCTTTATTATCTTCTTTCAATATTCTTACTTGCACAGAGCCATAAAACCAACTCCGCATAGGATAAGAGATCTGCGCACATCTCACCAGATCCTCCTTCCCTGAGCTTGGCACAACATAGAGCCTTCTTACAATCACTTGCACTTAGCTCTTCAAGTTCTCAAGACACAGTATGCACAGAGCCTTTACAACTTAATCGCACTTAGCTCACTGGCTTACAACTAAATCCTTATTACTTTGCCTAGATACTTATTTATACATTACAAAAGGGGCCTAAACATGGTTAAGACCCATGGGTCGACATCCCATACCTGTTACATAAATCCTAAACCCAAAAATCCCGTAAAAAGGGGGCAAGATCCCTTGATCTTCGCTTCTCCTTGGAGCTTTGTCTTCAACCTACTTGTCGAAGTCCCAAAAATTGTAAAACATGACCGAGGTTCTCCAAAACTTGGTTGAGGGCCAACATCCAATGCCTGTTGGAAATCATCCTCGTATACTATGAAGTCATCCATGTAGACTTCCACACAGTCATGTGTCAAATCATAGAAAATTGCCAAGACAACCCTTTGAAAGGTAGCAAGGGCATTACATAAACCAAAAGGAAGAACCTTGTAGGCATAGGTCCCCCAGGGGCAGGTGAATGTGGTTTTATCCTTGTCTTTTGGTGAAATTTGGATTTGATTGTAACCACTAAACCCATCCAAGAAATAAAAATACCTCTTACCAGAAAAAGTGTCCAAGGCCTAATATATGAAAGGTAGGGGAAAGTAATTTCTATAGGCAGCCTTGTTTATTTATCTAAAGTCCACACAAATCCTCCATTTCTTGATTTTATTAGGTACAATAACTAATGGGGAGACCCACTTGCTATCTGATATAGGGTAAAGGAAATTGGCTTGCATGAGTTTCTGGAGTTCTTGTTTCACTATGTATTTCAAGGTTGGATTCATTCTTCTTTGGGGTTTCCTAACATGTCTGATTTGATCGTTAGTGTAAATATGATGCATACAGGTGTCTAGATGGATCCCTTTCATGTTGGAGTAATCCCATGTAAAAACATCAGATTTCCCTTGAATCATCAGAAAATTCAATCAAATCGTATCTCTTTCATTTCACTTAATAAGACTTAGTTGTTGTAGGAAAGAAAACACTAGCTCTCTTACAGGAGGTCCTCTCATGATGTTTTACAAAACCTATCAACAATCAAGATCATCAAGTAAACACTCATGCATTGAAAATAAATACACTTAAAAAGGCTTAGTTGTTGTAGGCATGAAAACAATAGCTCCCTTACGGGAGGTATTCTTGTAATGTTTCAAATAACCTATCAACAATCAATATCATCAAGCAAACACTCATGCATTGAAAATAAATACACTTAAAAAGGCTTAGTTGTTGTAGGCATGAAAACAATAGCTCCCTTACAGGAGGTCTTCTCGTAATGTTTCAAATAACCTATCAACAATCGAGATCATCAAATAATTCTAATAAAAACAATAAAGCATATAAACCTATTCAAAGCATTAGAACAAGAAGAAAATGTTACTATGATCTATTTGGAGTGAGCTCAATTTTCCCAAGAACAAAGTAACACATAAACTAAAGAATTCTAAATTTAAACTAGAGAATGGAAACTGATGTGAAAATAAATCTTGATTCTTATTCCATCATAAGTTGGACACAATGCTCCAGGAGTCCTCCCTTTGAAACGAAGGAGGCACTCCTATTTATACAAAAATTTAAGATAAATTAGATCCACAAATGTCTCATTTGGTTACAACCATTTTCTCACACCTATCAAGTGATATCTCTACAAATACTCTCACAAATCTCTCTTTCATGATTAATCTCCATCCAAGATACTTGAGTAAATATCCAAATCTTCATCAAATCTTCAAGGGGTTGAAGAGGATTCGAATTTGAGGCTTGATGGTCAAGTTTGACTTGGTTGGAGTCTTCAAATACATCTGTAAACATCAGGAAACTCATCCCACTTTCATATATAAGTGTAAACATGTCATTTTTCCAATATTTAATCATAAATTCACTCAAAAACACTAAAATAGATGCATTGGAAAATAATATGTCTAAAACCCATGTGATCATGAAAATGGTTTAATGTAAGGGTATGGGAAGCGGAATATGGTTAAAAGTAAAGTGAAAGTGAAGTGAAAGTGAAGTGAAAGTGAAGTGAAAGGTTGGTAAAAAGATGGTATTTTGGCGACCCAACAGAAGGGAGGGCGCACCAACTGGGGTTTGTGCCCTTGTTGGTTTCTTCTTTGTGGTAATGAAGTGAGTGCGCCCTCTTCCATGGATGCATTGGAATTCTCCCACTAATCCTCGGAGGTCACTCTGAGATTTCCAAAACCTCTTGGCCACTCTTGGGTCACCCAGGTCCGGATCCCCATTTTCTTGGTCACCCAAACTAATGGTGCTCCCCTGTTCATATTTGTGCCCTTAAGGAGATTTTTTTGTCAGAAGCTGAGCTATGGATTGCATGGTCACATTCTCCTATAGATCACCTTCTTGGGTAGATCAACTACCCTAAGGGACCATGCACTGAGTTGGTACATGAATCTTGTCCAAAGACTTGCACAACCTAAGTCGTTGAATGAGATCAAGAATGCATTGATTGCAGAGTTCAAGAAACCCAAATCAGAGTCATAATGTATTACAGAGCTTAAAGAGATCAAGAAGAAGGTATCCAAAACTGTTTTGGAATTCGATCATAGATTCAAGACTTTAATAGGTTGATTGACTTTTCAGATCCTAGATGAACATAACAAAGAATGGTTCATCGTTGCTCTCTTACCACACATCAGATTTCCTCTGATGTAACAAAAGATTGCTTCACAGGATGAGGCGCTGAATATTTACATGAAGCTAGAATCAACCCCTATGGGAGAATCCAGTTCAGGTATGAGCCAGATCTTGAGTCAGCTAACTAGTTTGTCTCTGCAGGTCAAAGATATGAAAAAGGATAAGGGAAAAGATAAAAGAGAAGACATATGGTGTGTCAGATACAGATCAGAAGGCCATGACAAGGAAAATTGTCCCCTATTTAATGAATACTTGGCCTATGGAGATCCAAGCCCTTTGAAGCAAGTCACCTTACCCTGGTGCGAGGTATGCTGAAATAGACATTGCCCTAGTGAGTGTTATTACATGGAAAAGTATGTTCAAACTCCTACAAACTTGTATTGCAGGTTCTGTAAGTCTATGGGACATGATGATAGATATTGTGGGGCTTAAAATATCATGCATGAAAGGTCAAGAGACATATACAAAATTCAAGGCAAAGTACAACAAGAAGGAAACACTATGCAGTATAACTCCCCTGGGAGAGGAAACTTCAATCCTCACAGTGGATTCATAGGAAGAGGATGGGGAGGAGGTATGGGTCGAGGCCGAGGATAGATAATCTATTATAACTGTGCACAATCAAGAAACCTAGCAAGGGACTATTAGAACCCTTGTACCACTTTCATCTATTGCAAATCCTTTGAGCATGTTATCGAGTAATGTCCAACATTGTTGGCTAAGATTCAGAAAAGACGAGGACCTCAACAGAACCCTCAAGTGAAATTGATATATGTTGAACCTCGCGGAGATTACCCCAAAGTCATTGTTATCACTAAAGGAGGTTTTGTTACAGGAGAAGACAGACTGATCCAGGGAAAGACTACAAAAGACTCGGGAATCAGGAAAGATGCAGGGAAGACCCAAACCTTTGATGCAAAGAAAGAAAGACAAATATTTGAGGAGGCAAGAAAAGAGTTCAAAGAAGATCAAGGCTCTTCATCAAAGACACGAACAAAATTAATAGAATATGGAATTCCTCAGGCATTTGATTAGTCTGCTTCACCAAGAGAAGGAAAAGTGGTAAGCAAGCTCATGGAATTCCTATATACTTGTATTAAGTTGATTTAGGATGAAAGAATTGTACAAGAGCTACAAATTTTAATTAGACAATATGAACTAGGAAAGATAGACCCCTTACTGAATAGGGAAGTACACCAAATCGCTAAGAAGAGAAGGAAAAATAAGGAATTACACTTGAATGCTCAAATAGGTGAATATGATATAGACTATGCGGTCCTTGACTTAGGGTCAGAGGTCAATGTTATGATGAAGCAAACTTGGGCACTGATGGGAAAATTGAAGTTGATCTATTCCCCTATCAGGCTCAGGATGGCTAATCAGCAAGCTATCATCCCCTTTGGATGATTGGATCATGTCCCTGTGGACATCGACGGAGTAAGAACGTTTGCAGATTTTGATCTAATTGAGATAGTTGGTGAAAATTTTCCTTACCCTGCGCTATTAGGAATTGATTGGGATTTCAATAACTCCACTATGGTTGATTTAAAGAAAATATGTATGACTTTTGAAAGAGATGGCCTTAGGGTCATTGCACCTTTAGATCCAGATGAAGGTCAGTGATACATAGAACCTATCAGGGAAGAAGACCACACATATGAAATGGAAAACATATACAAATTAACATCCAGACAACAAGATTACATTAATCCTACAACCGATAGAAAAATAAGCTGGCGAAGTGACAACGCATGTTCACCATACTTAGAAGAAGCACTGGAGAACTGGGAAGACTAATATGTATGAGGTATCTATGAGAAGATGTGATAGATTAACCAGAGAAGTTCGTTGGATCGGCACAACAGTAAGTAACTTACCCACCTTTGATGGTCTAAATCCTTTAGAAACCTTCTTGTCGAACTTTAAGGAAAATGTACCAATGAAACAAAGATTTTTGGTGATGGATGAGGTCCTAAAAGAAACCCCAGCAAGATGGTGGGGGACACACAAAAACAACATTGCAGACTAGATACAATGTCATACCTTGATGACAGTGTGGTTCTCAGCACAAGAAGGAGTTTGTGAAGTTTGATACATAGGTCAAAGCTACCCAAAGGACCATGTGAGAAGTTGTGAAGAAGCCTGGAGAAACATTCCTTGAGAGAATTGGGTGCACAAATTTATTAACATGTTGGACACGACACCTATCAACTGGTACCTTCAAGAAGAGATGTGCCTCATCACTATAGACTAGGAAGGTATGACTCAATTTTTTGTAACCACCTTCTTATTTGAAAGTCAATATAATCCAGTAGATCAAGCATTATATATTGTGAGACAAAAAGCATTCGAGGAGGCATATAACCTCCCTTTAGAGAAAGAAGAGGATGAATGGACTGCGCCTCTCCAGAAACTGCAAGGTTGTTACAACATCAATGTCACTAAATATGATGATCCAAGAAAGGTGAACATCGTTGAAACAGAAGGCCAAATAGATGTGGAAGGACCAAGAGTTGAGTTAACATTCATTGAAAAAACAATCAAGATTAAAAAGGTCAATATTGGGACAGAACAGATGACGAAGCTTGCTAATGTTGGAGATTATTGGGATGTTTCCACCATTGACAAGGTCACAGAACTACTGCATGAATATCAAGACTTGTTTCCAACCAAGTTCATTGATATGAAGGGAATTAAAGGGCCTATGGGAGAGATGAGGATCCCTTTGAAAGAATATTCAAGACCAGTCAAACAGAGACCCTACAGATTGAACCCTAAATACAAAGAGAAAGTAAAGATTGAGCTCGACAAAATGCTGGAAGCTGGGATTATAGAACCTGTGGAAGAGTCGGAGTGGATTACCCCTATAGTGGTGAAATATAAGAAGACATGAGAGATCAGGATCTGCGTAGATCTCAGGAAGCTAAATGATTCCTGTTTACATGACCCCTTTCCTACACCATTCACCGACAAAGTGTTAGATAATGTGGGAGGCCAGGTAGTATATTCTTTTACAGACGGGTTTTCAAGATACCATCAGATCCAGATTGCCAAGGAATATTGCCATAAGACCACATTTGCAACAGAATGGGGGTCCTATCAGTATACAGTGATGCCATTTGGATTAAAGTATTCCCCAACCATCTTTTCTAGGGTGGTGGTCAAAGCATTCAAGGATTTTTGCATAAATTTCTAGAAGCATATTTTGATGATTGGATTGTTTTTAGTTTATTAAAAAATCATATTGAATGTCTAAGGATAATGTTGGATAAATGAAGACAATGTCAAATTTCCCTGAATCTGAAGAAATGCATCTTCTTCTCACCATTGGAGTACTGTTAGGTCATATTGTATGCAAGCAGAGATTGATGGTCAATCCATCTAAAATTTCCATTATAGTTGATCTACCCCCTCCTACTTCATTCAAACAACTGCGCACTACGCTGGGACATACTGGGTATTACAAGAAGTTTATTAAAGGATATGCCTAGATTATAGCACCCATGGAGAATATTTTGAAGAAAGACTATCAGTTTAGTTGGGCAGGAGAGTGCCAGCAGAGCTTTGACACACTGAAACAGAAAATGGTTACTGTGCCTATTCTGGTTTTTCCAGATTGGAGCAAGGAGTTTCATGTGCATGTCGATGTGTCTTCTATTGCCTTGGGAGCAGTGTTAGCACAACCTGGTGAAGGATATATTGGTCATCCTTTATATTTTTCTAGCAGGAATTTATCAACTGCTAAGATCAATTACACCACCACTGAGCGAGAAGGGTTAGCCATGGTGTATGCACTGTAGAAATTTCGCCACTACTTGTTGGGAGGACACTTTAAAATGTTTACTGATCACTCTGTGCTGAAATACCTAGTCAACAAGCCAGTGTTGGGGGGGATAATATGCAGATGGATACTGCTATTTCAGGAATATGACTTTGAAATCATAGTAAAACCAGGCATAATGAACAAAGGTCTTGACCACTTGACGAGGTTGGAACATGGAGAAGAGACCACTAGCTTGGAGGATGCATTGTCGGATGAACAACTGCTAGCCATTAGAAATATTGATGACCAATTCACATAAATAGTCTAGTTCTTGTCAATAGGAATGGCACCTAGTGAGCATATGATTCCCTAGAAGAAACAACTAGTAGTGTGTGATGCAAACTTCTCACTTATAGTTAGACAGCTATACAAGATGGGACCTGATAAGATACTAAGAAGATGTGCAGAGTGACCGTTGATCCTCGCAGAAGATCATGAAGGAATCGCAGGAGGACATTATGCAGGAAAATCAACTGAGAAAAAGGTTCTTAGAGCTGGCCTTTGGTGGCCTACTTTACACAGGGATGCTAAAGATTATTCCAGAGCCTGCGATGTATGCCAAAGAGTTGGGAAACTATCCATAAGAGATGAAATGCCATTATCACCACAGATGACCCTAAAATCATTTGAAAAATGGGCCATTGACTTTGTGGGACCTATAAACCCACTAGGAAAGTGCACAGGAGCAAGATACATAATTACAACAATAGAGTACTTGACTAGATGGGCCAAAGCAAGAGCAGTCAAGGATTGTAGTGAAACTACAACTGCATGCTTCATATTTGATGACATCATAACTAGGTTTGGATGCCCAAAAATCCTTATGAGTGATCAAGGTGCACACTTCATAAATAATATAGTTGAATCCCTGACTGAGGAATTTGTAGTCCACCATCAGAGGAGCACACCTTACCATCCACAAGAAAATGGGGTAGTGGAAGCATTAAATAAGATCTTGGAGACAACGCTGACGAAGATTTGCAATGTGAACAGGGATGACTAGGATTTAAGAGTACCAACAGTACTTTGGGCCTATAGAACCACTTGCAAGAAGTTAACAATGCAAACCCCCTTCAAGTTGGTTAATGGTCTCGAAGCTGTTGTCCCAATGGAATTCCTGGCACCAAGATTAAGAATTGTTGCCTTTACAGATATGGATGACACTGGCGTTGTTCAAGAAAGGCTTGCACAATTGGTCGAATTGGAAGAAGAAAGATTTGTTGCAGGATTTCATCAACAAGTACATGAGGAAAGAGAGAAGGCCTACCATGACAGGCACATCAAGAAGAAGGCTTTTAGACAAGGTGATCTAGTACTGGTATATGACAGTAAGTTCATCAAGCATCCTGGGAAGTTTAGAATGCATTGGCTCGAACCATATGAGGTTGCTTATGTTACAGAAGGAGGAGCCACACAGTTGAATACCTTGAAGGGAGAATGGAAGAAAGGATTAGTGAATGGGAGCCAACTAAAGTTGTACTATGACAACTAGCTGCCTTGCAGCTCTAAGTAAAAGCATAAGGAAAAGGGTCTAGGTACTAGGTGCAGTTGAAATTGGGTACTAGACATAGAAAAGAAAGTTTGCATAGGGAAGGTGTTACACATGATTTTGGTCATTCTGGTGATATCTTAACAATGGTATATTCAGGCTCCCAACAAGGACTTTTTGCCTGAGAAAAGTGGCTCTTGTCTCCTTCCAAAAACATATTTTTAAGGTGAGTTCACAGGCTACCTATGGCCTAGGGTGCGAGAATCCCTCATTCTCGTAGGCCACCCAGATTCTCGCAAGCCACCCACACTTAGGGTGCGAACTTCTCGCAGTCTTCTCTGTACATAAGGTGCAAACCTGTTTTTAAGCTTGGAAAGGAGAAGAGGTATCAAGGGTTCTAGAATGGAATCTTCTAAAAAATGAGTTGGCATTCGTATGTTTGTCATTTTACTGACTTCTCAGATTTGATGGGATCATCCTCATCCATGTAACCATCTCTCCTTCTCCTATATATTGAAAGATTTCTCTTGGAAAATGTTAAGAAAGATTGAATGAAGAATTGGTGAAAGAATTGTGTGAAGAACCCTGCTTTGACAGAAGATTGAAGGCTCTATTTGGTCTATCGAGAGGAATTGGACCTTCTTCATGCAAGCACAGAGCAAGTGTGTGTGTTGGAACCAAGGGTGACTGAAAGAAATCTTGCAACATCAAGGTGATCAGGTTGTATGTTCTACTTTCAATTAATATGATACAATGACATGTCCCTTTCCCATAAAGTCCCTCTTACTTTATTGTGTAATTCCTTGATCATATGCATAAGTTGACATTGAATATATACTTTGCTATCTTCACTTTGGTTGGTTTGTGTCATCTTGGACTCAACTTCACGAGAGAACCGAAGTGAAGCAGGGACAACAAAGACTTAAGGAAGTGATATGAAGGTATGTTACTTATTCCTTCCTATTAGTAGATTCAATGATTACAACTTAGGGGAAGAGTCGTGTCTTGTCTTGTTTTGTTCTAGATCCAAGTGGATCTAGGGAGATCTATTAGTGTATGCACCTACTGATTAGTCTGATAACAAAATTGGCGACTCCATTAAGGATGAAACCCATTTTTTAGTGGTTTTTCCTTGGCCATTTTCTCTTACCTTACCATTTTTCATTTCTATCAATCTCTGAGTCTTAAGGAGACCCTGACGGACTCTCTGGGTCCAGAAGTTCCTTCAAAAATTTTGTCTTTTTTCCAAATTCTGCTTAGTTTCAGGCCTTCTCACACTGAACCCTTCTATACCCTGTGAGAACCCCCAGAGTTCACACCCTGTTGTTTAGTCCAGTACGAACCTCTCACACTCTGCTTGTGACCAACCTGCAAGAATGCTTCATTCTCACACTGTACACCGCTACTAGCCTAGGAATTCCATTTGCAAATTTTTGGGTTAAAGATTTTTGTATTCTCAGATGCCCAGATTTGTATGTGTGTCTGAAAATAACTTCTTGGGACACTGATTGATTGTTTCTTGACTTCGGATTTTGTGAATAATTAGTCTCCAGAAATCGAAAGCTCTTCTTGTTCATTTTTTCTCAACTGTTATTTCTTGACCTTTTCTTAACAAGGATATAATCTCTGGTCCTGAAACCAAAGTGCTTGTTTGGTTGGGAGCTGGTGATCAGTTTAAAAGTTGGGATTAATTGTCTTTCTCAATTGCTCATTACTTGGAAAATTGTTGCCCTCGTGCATTTGAAAAGACTAGTCTTGTCTGCTTGTTATTTTTGTCTTCATTGAAAGATTGGTTTGGGTTTTTGTTGTATATTTATTTTCATTAGTTGTTGGATTTTCTTAGTTCCACCACTGTTGTGTGGTTTCTATTGAAAATTAAAAAACATTTTTCTTTTTAAGCAATTTTTTATTTCGAAAATATCGACATTCAATTGTTGAAATAGAACGAATGGAGAATTGGCATTGTTCATGATTTGTTGATATTGCATTTCAAAGAAGATCGTATATCATAGTTCAAGATTGTTCCAGAAAACTCCTCTTTCCCTCCTGTAAATAGGATTCATCGAACAGAAAATTGGTATCTTTCATTCCTATCTATGCATTGTTGGGTCAGAGTCTCACACAACATCGGTTTCATTTCCGTCTTCTTTGAGTAACAACATCCCTTAATAATATTGCGCAATTTTTAAAATTTAACTAGTAACTCTTTTCTAAGACTCTATTACACCAACATTAGCTAGGCTAGAGCTTTGGAATAGGTAGAGAGATACACTCTGCAAAGCACACAACACACAATAGTGTCTTGTGGTAAGGAGTGTCAAATTCCATTTGCAACATTTTGTCCTGGGAAGCCCTTCTCACACAAGGGTCAAACCCGAGGTCACATTGATATTGACAGAGTTACCCACCCTTCTTTGTTGATATCGGTGTAGAGATTGCACATATTACAGGGGTCACTAGAAGGTATACCCACAATGATGAGTGGAATCCTCTCAAGCTGATTTCGGGCTAGATACCCTGCCCTTGCGTGTGGATCGGACTGTCGACTATCCCCCCAGGATTTATTGTTGTTGGTGGTAATCTTAGTGGCCTATCTTCTTAGGGTCTTACACAAGGTGACTGTGAAGGGGAAAGTATTCACGGTACCTGGAATCGATGTTGGCCAAACTGACTCGGGCTCCTTGGAGGGTATACCCACGATTATGTGTGGGAGCTTGCACCAGGGTGTAAGTCCATTAAGTAGGTCATCAACATAACTTTTCCACCCTATCCCAAACCCTTCTTGTCTCGTTGTTGTGACATTGGATTTCATCACCAACTAGTGACTTTGGAATTAGAAGTTCTTGTTTTCTTGGTTTTTCTTCCTAGATTTTTTACTAGCGCATGTTGTTTGTTTACCCAAGTTGACCATAGAATTTCCTTCGTAAGTTTTTAACTTGTTCACAATTGACCCTCCATGTCGTTCACGTAGAATGCAAGGCTTACCCCCAGAAAATCTGGAAGATTCTCAACCCTTGCCTACTAACTCACCGAAGGGCTCTCCTCAACAGAGTGAAGTCCAAGCCATCACCACTCCATAAGTGGAAAGAACTGACTCTCTAGAACGGTTCTGAATTACCAATTCTCGAGAGAACTTTCGACATCATCCCGACTCTGAGAGACATATTATGCAAGTGAATTCTTCTAGAGACTTGGTTGTTCTATCTTCTGGATCACCGACTAGACCTTTCCCAGGACCTGAAGGTCAAGACCCTTTTTGGACTACTGGTGTTTTTAGATGGGATCTCTTTGGCTTAGGAGAAGGCATTGATATCACCGTCTCACCTACGCTACCCAAAACCTCTAATCTAGATGTAGTACCTTTTACTACTACTTATTATTTTCCTAGTACAGAAGCTTCGCAAGCTGACCACATCTTGACTCTCCCTTTACAAATGGTCCATTACAAAGATTCTATGAGTCTTTACACCGGGATTGGCATGGTTATCCAAGTCCCCATTGGCACATTGCTTTCACCCAGAGTCACCCCAAGTTCCAACACTTCCACCCAGATACCATGCATTGAATGCCTCTATTCCTACTCCTATGTAAATCACATCTAGAACTCCTGGTGGTCGTACCCCTTATGGGAACTCTCCTCCTGGTTTCATTCCGACACTTCCTCCACCCCCTTTTAGAGGACCTTTTCCATCCTCTATCAGAGGCATTGATCCTAGTGGCACCATTCTATCATTCACACCAAATTACCAGATTCCTGTTGGTGGACAATTTCACCAAGGAGGCCCAACTCAACCCCCCCTTGCAGGTCAAATCCCAATTGGAACACAACCCCTGATTAGAGGTCAACCCCCACTGACCCCACCCTATGGAAAAAACATACCTCCATCCTTGGCCCAATATTGGAATCATCTTATACAACATAATCCTCACCCGACTGGGGGGCAACAAGCTCAAGCTAGCTCCGTTATACCCCCCAGTATAGGCCAACCCTATCCAGGTACGTCTTATCCTATTTGGGGCTCGAATGCTCCACCCCACGCCCTCGTTCAAGGGTACAACCCTATGAGTTACTTGCCTCCAAAACAACCATTGGATATACCTGGATCCTCGCATTATATGCAGACTGCTTATGGTCCCACTAGTTTATCGATGGAACTCCCTCCCCAAAGTCACCAGTACCCACATGTGAACATACAGTTACCTTTCTTAGCCACCCTGAACCTCCTGGATCTGTCAAGGATTTTAAATGATCCAATACGTCACTCTCACCAATGGCCCACCATTCTGGCCAAACTACCATCTAATATCCCTAAATTCGATGGAAAATCAGGAGAGGACCCGAACAATCACGTAATGACTTTTCACCTTTGGTGCTCATCCAACTCCTTGATGGATGACTCTATTCGTTTACTCCTTTTTCAATGAACCCTCATGGGCTCAGCCGCAAAGTGGTATATAGAATTACCACGAGGTTTCTTCATCGACTTCAACACCCTCGCTATGGATTTCCTCACCCATTACCAGTTACCGATCTTCTATGAAATGGGGACCGATATTTTGAGTTCTTTCAAACAAACCAAAGCCACTCACATCTCTGATCACATTCATGAATGTCGACGGAGATGAGGTCTCATCAAACTCGAACTTCCTGATCAGTTACTAGCAGAGTGGTTCACGAAATCATTTTTGAATGACATCGATCGTTACATCGCCATGGGTGGAGTTGTCACGGAAGAACAGGCCATTAGTCATGCTCAATACCTTGACCTCGTTTACTCAGAAACGGGTACTCTTTATGAATTACTCCAGAATGCACCTCGTCCTTCTACTTCTGCCACTTCGACTACTCCTACTACTTCTCATGCAGCCGACAGTGTGATCGACACTTTCCATGCCCAACCGCATTCCATCCAAACCTCTAGCAACAACCCCAAACCCATTTCTTCTAATGTTCAAAATGCTCCGTCTCCTACCCCTCCCACCGGAAAGACTTCTGAGGTAAATGTTGTTCAATCTACCCCTGTCGGTAAAAACAAATCCAGAAAGGGAAAGGGTAAGAATAAGGAGGACAAAAATAATTCGCAAGAAAAGAGGACCAAAACACCACCTCTTGACGATAGGGATAAGCGCAAACCCCGATACCCTTGTCTTATCTGTGGTGATGATCACTACACTAAGGATTGTCCATGACGAGATGAGGTTACTAAGTTCCTTCAAGGGACCACGAAACCACCCACTCCGTCCATATTGTCACAACCCTTCCCTTCTCAACAACAGGCACAATTGGTCATTCATGACCAACCATCCCCCTCCAATACATCTTATGTCTTAATGTGTACAGGTGATTCAAAACAAAATGACATCACACTTACCACTCGAGCCAAACATTATTCTTCCTCCAAAGATAAGGTTGACACTATCCCTCCTTCATTGGTCCAACCATCTCCTATGACTCCACCTACCAACGGTCCTCTTCATCTCGAACGACCAAGCCTTGACATAGTCCTTTGCCCTCCTCCAAATGGAGTCATTCAAAAATAGGCTTTCAATCCTCATGCCTGTGCTGCCCAGAACTACAGTATTGTTGAAGATCTAGCCCAAGCACCATCCATGATGTCAACCCTCGAAGTCCTTCAAAGTTGTCCTATACAACGAAAGGCACTGTTGAAATCTATCGGTGGAATTGACCCTATGGATATGAATTTAATAATTTTTTACTTGGAAGATCACATTCCAAGTTTACCCCCTCAACTCACCTTCCAAATACAACTTATTTTCTCTGAAAAAAACATTTGTAGAACTGTTATCGATGAGGGTGCCTCAATGTGTGTCATGTCTATTACATGTTGGAAAGCCATCGACTCTCCTTCTTTGACTAAATCCCACAACACACTCAAAGCCTTTAATGGCTCCGGTTTTAAGCCTTACGATGTCCACCCTTCATTGCCAATTATGCCAGAAGGAAAAATGGTCCAAGTTGAAGTGGAAGTCTTTGATGCTCCTCTCGATTACAACCTTCTACTTGGTCGTAGCTAGATTGATTCCATACGCGTAGTTGTGTAGACTCTTTTTTGTGTTGTACATTTCCCACATCAAGGAAAGGTAATTACCATTGACCAATTATCCTTCTTTAACTCAGATGCACGTACTGGCAATGCACCATTCATTTCAAAACCCCCCCAGATATGAGAACGTCAGTGTGGGTCTTCTTAAAGACTCCTCGTTAATGGGTACCTTCCCCATCCCACCACCCGATGTTCCACATCCATCTATCGCTTCAATCAAGATGATCTCCACCTCTATTCACGAAACCCTTGCATCTCATGACCCATGGATGGTACCCAACCTCGACGATCATCTTCATTACAGCAATGAAATGCCTTTGAGTTTGGTCGAATCCGCCTATAAGGCCATTCAATCAACAACTCCTTCTACCCCCTCTCTTGGTGATTTATCTCTAGATCCTTTTCGAGTCATTTTTCCCATGGATGAGATGATTATGTATGTTATGGAAGACACCCCCTGGGATGATGGAAATCATCATTCCATCCTCTTCTTGGAACAACACACCATCAAGAGATACTAATGGATCTCAACCCCATTGATCGTTGTCGTCATTTCCACCGTTCTCGAGTCTACACACGATGTGTTTTCTTAAGGGAACTTAAGAAATATCTCACCCACCATTCCCCTCGACATATCCATAAAACCTAGAATTGTCGAAAATGTGCATATCGAAGCTTCATGTTCCCTGACGAAATCATCACCTACAAGTAACTTTTCAAAGAATTTCATGACGTCTTCACTTGGAGATATTAAGAAATGTCGGGTATTGACCCCGGCATTGTGATACATGAGATTAAGACATACCCAGACGCTAAACTTGTCTGGAAACACCTTCATCTGGTTCACCCACATAAAGTAGCCACTATTAAGCTTGAAGCCGAGAAACTTCTCAAAGCTAACTTTATTTACTCGGTGGCTCTCACTGATTGGGTTTCCAATCTTGTTCCGATCGACAAGAAAAAAGGCACAATCCACATGTGCATTGATTATAGGGATATTAACAAAGCATATCCTAAAGACAAATTTCCTACCCCCTTCATCGACCAGATCATCGATGATTGTGCCGGAAGTGAAATTTTCTCTCTGATGGATGGTTTCTCCATATATAATCAAATCAATATTGTTCCCGAGGACCAACACAAAACCACTTTTTTTGTTTTTGGGGCACGTTTTCCTATCAGAAACTTCCTTTCGGTCTAAAAACCATTGGCGCAACTTTTCAGCGTGCTATGTCGTATGCCTTCCATGATATATCAAGCACATCATGCAACCATATCTCGATGACTTACCTTCTCATTCCATGCACCGTGTCGAACATCCAATACACCTCCGAGCCATTTTCCTCCGATGTCGGTTTTACCATATACGCTTGAATCCTCACAAATGATTTTTTTGCATAGAATCTAGCCAACTTCTAGGCTTTATTGTTTCACGTCAAGGGATCAGGGTAGATCCTTTGAAGGTTGAGACGATTATCAATCTCCCTCCTCCTTCTTCGCTTCGCCAGTTACAAAGTTTGCAATGGAAAGCAAACTTTCTTCGTCATTTCATCCCGAACTATGCCGAGCTAACTCTTGGATTTACGTGACTACTCAAAAAGGGGTCTAAGTTTGTATGGGATGCCATCGCCAACAAAGCCTTCAAAGCTTTGAAACTATCCCTGACATGTACTTCGCTCCTCTTCCCACCAGATTACAGCCATGATTATTTACTCTACCTCACAGCCTCGGATTACACCATCGCTATGGTTCTCATCCAGGAGGATGATTCTCATGATGAACATGTCATATATTATTTGAGTTGAAGTCTAACGCCTACCGAAACCAAGTATTTACATGTTGAAAAACTGGCCTTGGCAGCCGTCCAAGCAGTTCAACGTTTTTGGCACTATATCCTCTCTCACAAGACTACGATAATTTCTAACTACAACCCTATGCAGCACATTCTCACCCGTCAACTGCTAGGGGGAAAATACTCCAAATGGATCGTGATACTCCAGGAGTTTGACTTAGAATTTGAATGCGCTAATTCCAAGAAATCCTTAGTGTTTGTCGAGTTGATATGTGACTTTTCCTACTCTAAGACGGAAACTGTAGCAAACGATTCATTACCTGATGAATCCCTTTTCCTAATTAGTTCTGATGATCTTTGGTACGAGGATATCATCATATATCTCCAAACCCAGACTTTTCGGCCCAATTTGTCTAGTACTGATCGCTGTTGAATACGCTACCAAGCCTGTCAGTACATTATCCTCGGTGATACTCTTTATCATCATGGGATTGACTCGATTTTTTGACATTGCCTCACGTTTGACAAAGCCGAAAAATCCCTAAATGACTACCATTCTGGAGCCTGTGGTGGTCATATGTCTGGGTATGATATTTCCTAGAAGATCTTACGAGAAAGGTACTTTTGGCCTTCTTTATTTAAGGATTGTATAATTGTCATCCAAAAATGCCACGCTTGCCAGACCTACAACCATAAAATACGGTCACATCCTACTCCTCTTCACCCTGTGGTCTCCATTGGTCCTTTTTCGAAATGGGGTATCGATTTCATGACATGTCACCCTCACTCGGTCGAGGGGCATGGATACATTAGTGTAGCTGTAGATTATTTTATGAAATGGGCCAAGGTGATGCCGACATTTGACAGCACCAGAAAGACCGCAATATTATTCATATTCAATCACATCATAGCTCGTTTTGGTGTTCCTCAGGCTATCATCACTGATCACGGTAGTCACTTTAGAAACTTCATGATTTCCGAACTCACTGAAAATTTGGGTCTTCGCCATGAAAACTCAACACCCTATTACCCACAAGCCAACGGCCAAGTCGAAGCAATTAAAAAAGTTCTCATCACCATGCTTCGACGAATGATAGGGATTCACAAAACAAGTTGGCACATGATGTTGTTTTCAACATTGTGGGCTTACTGGACATCCATTAATTCTGCTACCGGGTTTACACCATTTCGGTTAGTCTATGGTCTAGAAGCTATCCTGTCTATTGAATGTGAGATACCCTCCTTAAAACTAGCCATCAAACTCCTCCCAAACACTTCTTTCGAAGAAGAACATCTATTGTATCTCATGCGATTAGAAAAAACTCATCGCGATGCTTCCCTAGTCATAGAAGCCCAGAAGAAACACGTCAAAGCCCAATACGACAAACATGTTAAGCCTCGCATTTTCTCCGAAGGTGATTTGGTTCTCCTTTACGAACAAGATCGAGATATGCTAGGAGATGGAAAATTTGAAGCTATGTGGTGAGGTGTGTATATTGTTAGATGAGTTTTGGAGAAAAAAGCTTATGAGTTAGTAGACTACGAAAATATCCCTTTGATTGAACCCAGAAATGGGTTGTACTTAAATAAGTACTATGCCTAATATCATCTGTGCATGAGTACTTGTATTTTATTGTATCATACTTCTTGTGTGTTACTGTAGTATGCTTTTTTTCTATCTAGTCTCTACTCTCGACTTCTTATGTTACGTTGTGTTTGGTTTCCAGATGTCAGAGTCTTCGCTACCCCACATTGGCTTCATTGATGGCACTAGCCATAGTACTCAGAACCTTGCTTCTCCTGCTTGGGCAATTTATTCCCCTACAAATGAACTTATCACTCTACGAGGTGTGTGTCTTGGTCATGCAACTAACAATAATGCAGAGTATAGCACCGTTATCGAATTGTTGATTGATGCTATTTCACTCAGTATCCGTCACTTGGTTGTATGACTCGATTCATAGCTAGTAGTACTACAATTAAGTAATGTCTATGCTATTCAAAGTCCTACTTTATTACGGGTATATTTACGAATTCGCCTCTTGGAACGTTATTTTGATTATATTGAGTATCAACATATTCCTAGATGTCTAAATACATTAATTGATGCATTAGCTAACTATGTATTAGACATACATTTGGACCATTTATAAACCAATCACACCACATGTATCACACAACACAAGATAAGCTGGTAGAAGACATATATATATGTATATAATGTTCAAAAGTTTTTACAAAAAGTTTCTGTCGAAGGACCAAAATTTCAAAATATAAAGCTCATAGCTTCTACAAAGTAGCATCATGGGTGACACTCACGATAACACATGACTTCTCGGGCCACCCTATGAAGCAGTTGGCTAATAGACTCTAACACGCCCACAGTGTGGCACTAATAACGCTGAGGGATCTCCCCGATAGCCATATCTAGAATGTCAGCAGTCAACCCCTCCAAGTTTTGCTCCACTGCTTCATAGTCTTTGACATCCCACTGTGCAACTAGAGCGACCTCTCCTCACCACTAAATAGGAGATTTTCTTGGTGGATGATATGGCCCCACATCTATGTTATCAAAAGGAGTTTTTTTTTATTAGTCCTTAGACAAACATACAAAACATTTTATATGATAAAAATTACAAAAACATTTCAAAGAACAAAATGTGTACTTCTTACCTAGGTCACCCCATTGAGCATCCTCAGGTAGAGATAAATATGGATCCCCTCAGAAGTCCAACCCATCATAGGCATAGTCATCAACCATCAGCATCTGTGGCTGCAACCAATCAGAAAATGAATCATTGTATTTGATGATAGGCCCAGCTACATGTCGGGGCATGAGGTTGCACCACCTCAACATCCTCAGATCCCGCGGGGCCGGTAAACCCCACTCAACTTGTAATATTAGCAAGGGGACCCTCTCAAGAAAGAAGGACACCAAAAGTGATCCATACTTGAACTGCTTCAGGTCACCTTTCTTGCATTTTGTCAATTGCCTTTTCATACTGTGAAGAACTGCATCCGACCGGTTGAAGACTCATGGCTCTATGTACTCTATGGCATATTGGAAGTAGCTCTGGAGAGCCATGTGTGGAGTTGCACTCCCAGCCATGCATGCTATGGTGAACAAGATGGTTTGTAGGGTCAAATAATGGACCCCCCAAATAGCCACCTTGCTTTTTCTTCTTTCCGCCTCTGGGACACAGTACTGTTGAAAATACTCACTCATAGGGAGTCCACCACCTCAGCTACCAGTCAAGCTAGCATGGTACCCATGCCATGATAACCCTGTCAGAAAGTAGATATCCTCGATATCTAGGGTCAAAGTGTGGACTCCCACGTGAAACAACTACTGGTCCACATCCCACATATGAACCAGGTACTCCAACAACCTGATTTGGGCCCTCATGCCCGAGATCTAGAAGAATTTCAAGAGCCCATAGTTTCATAGGGAGGAAATGGTACCTGGGTCATTCCCGACAATAACATCCTCCTCCTCATTCTCTCTTTCTCACCACTTTAGCATCATGATGATCAAATGCCTGCATAAGGACCATCAAAGAAGGGTCAGCAACTCATTTCAAACCTTGGCATATTTTTTATTGAGCAAAACTCAAAGTGAAATTTCATTTTTGGGCCCTCGCAAGTGACCCTTTAGCATAGTGCGAGATTCTTGCAGGTACCTTTGAGGCCACCTGCGAGAATCATGCATTCTTGTAGGTCCCGTATGGCTAGCTTGCGAGAACGACCGGGCGTAAGTTTGGCCCTAAAACAAACCCAAAACCTTGAAAATTGCCAATGAAAACAAAAACTAAACCATGGAAAAGATAGGAGATCAAAATCTTACCTCGTTGACGAAGACGGTTCGCCAAATGGTCACTCATGCCTCTCATGATCGAGAAAATAAATTTCATGATCGAGCAACAAAATTCAGGGGAAAATGAGGTTTTTTGGGAAAAGTTCTTGGCAAAATCACAATAAAAATGGTAAAATCCCTTTTTACCCTTATTTGTTTACTTTTTACCCTTTTTGTTGATTTTTATATGGTTTTTTCCATCAAACCTAATGCCTAATAGCCCTATGAGTGTGAATTTTTGTAGATATAACAACTTTGAAGTCCACATGTACGAATTCTTTTTATAGTTTTTAGAAAAACTTTGAGCTCAGTCTTCGTTCATTCTCGTGCTCTAAAATACATGAGAACGCAATTGAGTACACTTTTTTCGTCTTTGCATACTCATCATGGTAACACAAAAACGACGAATGCAAAGGAGTATCCTTTAAGCTCTTTTCACACTCCATAAAAACGAAAAGATTGTCAAGTGACCTTGTTCTGTTCATGCTCGTGAAAGTATCTTAACAAAACGTTCGATGGGATGTATTTTATGACTTTTTTGGTCCTGTCGAACTATTTTATGAAAAAGGAACTGAGAGAGTTCTCTTTAAGTTTTTTTTAGACTCTCAAAACATGAAAAACACTCAAGTTTTCTCTCTTTGGACTCGTTAAAAAAACATCGAAAGACCTGTATTGGGACCGAGCCACTCCTTCCTAGGGTTCGTTAAACATAATCTGAGGGACTCATTCGAAGGATGATCTTACATGAACAAGCATATGTTATCCTCCTCAATCTTGCGTAAAAATAAAGAGGTACTTGCCAGAAATGGTGGGGGAAAATTTGGGAAAGGGATGTGTTTTCGTATTCATGTTATTGGTAGTAAGTGTTTCTCTTGAACATGACACCCCCTATTCATTATTTGAAGCCAGTTTGGGAAATCCATTTGTCTCTCATTCGACTTACTACGAGGTCATATCAGGGGTCGTCTCTGAGTTAGTGTTTCCAAGTCCTTGGTTGTGTCATTCATATGTTCAAGAGAAGTCCATCCAAACCTGTTATTGAGTCGACCATATGCAGTTGTCCATTCTCACCATTTCGTCCTTCCCTGTGTCTAATTCAACCTATATCATATTTTGTTTCACCTTCAAAATCTGTTACTCATTTCATGTCATTGATGGGTGTTGTTGGGAAATAATACCCTATGGACTAGCAAACTAGGGTCTGATTTGCATGCATATTTCGACCTTAAAGAAATGACCTTTTAACCTACCACCCAAAACTTAAACCCCTCTTTCAAGACAGATGCATGGAAAGGAACTACTAACCTTTTTTACTGATGTTTGGTGTAGATCCTCCGTTGCGCTTTTCCCACTTCCTTGCGCTGCTCCTTCCGAAGTTAACAATCAAAGTCGAGACCGGACACCGCTCCTTGATCCTGATCCTGGGCTCCTCCTCTTCTTTGTCCTCCAACTGCTTTGCGTTAATTCTCCTTAGGCTTGAGGAAAGGCTAAAGGGTTGGGACAAATGGATTTGGCAAATGGACAGAGTTTCTTCGCTATCTTTTTTCCTCCTCCAAATAGTACCCCTACCCCTTCTTTTATAGGCTAGAAGGAGCTAGGGTTTTGGATGAACTCTCGGCCATGCATGGCCGGGAGTTTAATTTAATTGACCCATATCTTTTTGTCCAGTCGACAAATTTCCTATTTTTGTGCTTTGTTAGGTAAACACAGGCTGTAGTAGGCCTGCTAGCATTCACCCGCGTGTAGTAGTGGGTTAGGGCACATGTACCTTCACCCAAGAGGATTTTCAAAGAGGTTTCTCAGCAGATGTTTTGGCAATGAAGGGAAATGAGTTGGCATGATGCCAGGTAAGCATGTATGGTTCAATTTAGGGTTATAACAATTTCCCCCTAATGTGTGAGGTCAGAAGAGCATCTTATGGCCGAAATACATTACCAATTCTTTACCAATCTGTACTGATATGCTAAATGAGTGAGCCCAAGAATCAGGAATCAGGAGGTTCCGTCTGCAAAATAACAAATGTCTCACTGAGGCGGGCATACCCATGCTCGGAATAAAATATAACTATGGCTACCAATCAAATACACTGTAGATCCATGTCAAATAAGTATAAAGAGTAGCCACGAATAATACACAGTGGAGCTACATCTCGAAATCAGAAATATATACATATAAAGTATCCATCTCCCAGAAGTTGATTCGGCCTGATGGCTGTACTTTAGAGCTTGAGAAACAACTTCCAAATCTTCTAAACTCAGGTAGGAGTGTAATATGAGTGTATGACTGCACTACCCAGAGGTCTTCGACGGCTCGTTGGTTATGGACTTGATAAACTTGATGATTGGACTGAAGGCTTTAGTGATTTCGAACAAAGACTTGATTAGATGTTCAGGATGGCTGGGTATGTGGACAAGAGACATGTTGCAGAGGGTCCGACTCAGGATCAATGACAAAACTTCCCTTGGGTAATAACATGACAAGTGATAAGACTCAGGCAACATATCTGTTAATCATAAGTCTACGAAGCAGGAGGCAACGCAAACTCTCCATATGTTTGGAAGAGTAACCAAACGGTGGAGGACACAACTCTATATAGTGAAAAAAGATTCCTAAGGTCGTACTACATCCCATTGTCTGATGGACAGATGTGCTTCATCCAAGGGCGACTCATTATGCTGCTAATAAAGAAAATACTTTTCCCATCCTCTTTTTGGGGTATATTTGATTTTTTTGTTCTTTTTGATAATTTTTGAAAAAGAATAAAGGAATATTACGTTACAATGGAGGAATGAGTATAGCAAACATACAAGCTCAAGGCACAAGGACAAGAATGATGTTCTAGGGAAATGATACTCGGGAAAAATCCTCCAGTGGCCAAAGGTGTTAAGACGTAGAAGAAAACTGTTACAAGGATGATGGGTAAGGTATGCCAATGCGGTTGATAAAACACACAATGGTAACGTCCTTCGATGTAAGTTTAACGAGCTTAGAGAAGGGAATCTCGGTGCTTTCTCATATTTAGAGAGTCTGAAAAAACATAAAAGGAAACTCCATTGGGGTACCTTTTTCGACAATAGTCTAGTCGGTTCGAAAAAGGGATAAACTAGCATCGATTAGACGTTGATTCAAAACCATTTTAACGAGTGTGAAAAGGACAAGATCACTCGGCTATTTTTTCACTTTTAAGGAGTCTGAAAAAAGCTTAACTATGGACTCCGTCAGGAATGTTCTTCTGGACCATTTTAACGAGTGTGAAAGAATAAGGTCACTCGGTGATCTTTTCAATTTTAGGGAGTCTGAAAAGAGCTTAACTCTGGACTACGGGGGGGTTTCTTTTTCGTAAATTTAGTCCCTTAGTCCCGAAAAAGGAATAAAATTATACCTGAGGGTACTCTTCTAAAGAATGGGAATTCAATAGAGTATTACTTTGTTTGTACAGTTGACCGTCCGGACCGAAAAAGGGGTAAACTACCGCCGGACAGACGTGACTTCAAATTTCAGTTTAACGAGCGTGAAAGGTCACAAGATCTCTCGACAATCTTCTCATGTTTAGAGGGTCTGAAAAGGGATTAAAAGGAGACCTGTTTAAGGAACGTTCTTCTGGACCAATTTAACGAGTGTGAAGAAACAAGGTCACTCGGCAATCTTTTTATCTTTAAGGAGTCTAAAAAGGGCTTAAAGAAGACTCCATGATGGTTACTTTTCTCAGTTAATCCGGACGAGATCGAAAAGCATAAATGAAGTCTCGCTGGATGTTTCTTTTGGATCTCAAAGTGAGCTTGAAAAACAACAAAGTTAGCTCATGATCGACACTTTGTGGGTCAATGACTGGCATCTCCTCAGGGGAGCTGTATGCTCTGACAAAAACATTGTCTATGACGCCAGGGGTTCTGGAGATATTGATAGATATCGGTTCAGCAATGGTTGCCATATTACCCTCAGTATATATTTCCTTTGTAGCTAAGAGGTTAATAGGACATGGATGATCTCCCGTCATGGTGATAGTGAATTCTCCTGCCTTGATTCGGCTTAACTTTGGGAGGAAATATGATCTGTGATGTAGATCTTCCCAAGGTCTTTCCAGAATAGTCATTGCTTCGATTACATCTTCGTCAAAAGGCAAGACTAAGTCTAACGAATCAGTGGTAGCCTAAGAACCCTGAGCCCAGATAGGCTCTAGAAGTGGGTCTGACTCTTGTGCAGGAGTCGGATCAGGAGTAGATGAAGCCTGTTGGACTAAAGAGTATGCTACTTCATCGACTGACAAGGGCATGGACATGCCATAGTGCCCCATCTCATCCATTGTGGCTGATGGGGAAGGAAGAATCCATGGATCCTGAAAGTAAGTCGTGCGGAACGACGAAACATGAAAAATATCAGCCTTGTGGTGATTCTATATAAACTTGACATCGTCATGAGGAGGTGGGTAATCGAAGGTACCCATCAAAGATGGGCACAAACCAAATCCTACGTTAACGACACTGACTTGAGGATTATCAATCATGGGAACCGTGGATGCCCCCAAAGCTGGGTCAAGCCTAGATAAGGACAATTGATCAATGGTCACTATCCAGATTTCATGTGGAAACAATAAGACGAGGAAAACTCTAGCAACCACAACTTGGATAGCATAAGTCCATCTTTGACCTAACAAGAGATTATAGTCGAGGGGAGCATCGACTACCTCTACTTCAACGCACATGGTCTTCCCTCCTAACTGCACAGGGAAAGAAGGAACGATGCCATGTGGTCGGAAAGAACGACCGTCAAACATAGTGAGGAGAGTAGGTGATGGAGACAAAGTGAGATGGCCAATAGCCTTCCAACATGCTAACGACATAACGCACATCGAGGAACCCTCATCGACCACTATGCGAAAGATATTGCGTGTAAAAGTTTTCGGGGGATGAGCCACTACTATCTGAAACGCTACGTGGTAAGGCAGAAGAGGTTTTAAGTCTGTTGTATCTAGCACAATGGTACCCGGGTTGCAAGTCTCAGTAGAGCCTAAAGAAGTTAGCAAGGCTTTCCTTTGAGTAGGGAAACTTTGGAGGACCTCCAAAGCGGACATTGCACAAGGGGTTTGTGATAAATCTTCCACCATAGAGTAATTCTGGGTGGCCCTTGCGTTTGGATTATGAGAAGCTTTCTTAAATGCACCCTTTGGAATGCATGTCATCGTTTCTCCCAACATCTTCTCAATCTCTAGTGGAAGAGATGGGATTTCGACTTCATTGCCCTTCTCAGAGGTGCTTGGTTTACTATAGTCGTGCGCTCTAGTTGTTATTAAAGCATCACCCCTAACCATATATACGTTCGTGGATGAGGAATTGTTTGGAGGAGGGCAGGTTTCCTGGCTGCCCCCTTCGACACTTGTAGAGGCTTGAGTTAAATTTTGCCCATGCTGAAAGGGATTAGTCAACATAGCTTGTTGTTTCTGTGTGAAAATTTTTTGGGCCTCTGCAAGTCGAGGACAAAGATGGGTCAGGTGGTCTTCCAGACACAAGTTGCATGGATACCTTGCCTTCCGTTTTTCTGTGGTACCCTCGCCAGCATTATCAATGGGTTTTTTCTCCCCCTTACCCTTCTTTCAATTTTTTTTCTTCCCTTCAGGCTGCTGGGGAGCCTTTGGGTTAGTCGTCTGCATGGAGTGTACTTCCGACGTTTGGGTAGGAGGAGCAGCCAAAGCAGTAGTTTGGCTGGCCGCTGAGTGTTATATAGATAACTATTGCAATTGCTTTGTCAATTGCTCAGCGGGCTTAGTTTGTGCTGAACCAACAATACCATCGGCATGTGGCCCATCTCTCTATCTAGTTTTATCCAGTATTGATCGTGGATCATTTGGTAGGATGTTGTATAATAAACTAGACTGAGAATAGATAAGCTCAAACTGTTGAGCCCTCATGATGGCATCTTCTTCGGAGAAAACTCTAGAAGTTGCGATGTCTTTGGATAATTGTGGGACTAAATACTTAAGGAACCACTCAAGTAGGAATGCTGGTGGGACTGGTACTTTTATTAGACTCTTTCGACGTCTCCACTCTCGGATATGATCAGAGTTATGGTCTTCTGTCGTCTGTTCGAAATTGGCTAGCAACTCTGTGTCGGCGTCGTATCTCATAGGTAACTGGAAATGGTTAAGGAAGGCCATCGCCAATTTGCCAAAAGAAGAGTATTGTGAGCGATCAAGCTCTATGTACCATTTCGTGGAACTCCCGATAAGAGTGCATTGAAACAATCGCAACTGGACGGAGTCATCTTTCAATGAGTTAGATGAACACCAAATATGGAAAGTAGTCACGTGATCACCTGGATCTTCGTTAGGCTTGGCCTCAAACTTGGGAATGTTCAAAGGCAACTTCGTTGGCATAGGAGGCCAACGCGAATCGTGACAGATAGGATCATTTAACAACCTTGTCAAATCTGGCAAGTGTAACGTCGCCAGGAATGGTAGTTTGGGTTGCTACTAATAGCCTGGGAAAAAGGGTCTTGGAGTTTGACTGGCACCAGGTTGCTAGGAAACGTTTGGCTGCTGGCCTGGATTCTGGTAGAAACCATGGCCCTGACTAGCGTAAGGGTTTTGCATCTATGGAGACATCATTGGATGATTCCCCATAAAGGACATAGGATGTTGGGCATGCATCGTGTTTGACGGACTTTGGGAAGGATTACCCCATGCCGGTCCTGATGGGAGAGGCATAGAAGTCTGTCTAGGGTTCCATTGACTGTGGAAAGAATTACCCTAGAACGACATTCCAGAGGAAGGAATGGATCCTTTTCCTGAGTTCCATGGTCCTACTATATGTGCCCCCGGTGCAAGAATAGTACCCTGCGCCGGAGTAGACTGTCCAAAGATGGGAGTGCCCCCATATGGGAAAGTAGTGGATGCGAAAGTGTTGTTACTAAACGTCCTGCTCCAAACAAATGGTGACGAACCTACTGGCAGAGTTTGCGCAGGTGTTCCTTGACTCCCAGCTCCAAACGAACTCATGTGTGTAGGCTGCCCGGTGGACTGCTGATGTAGACCACCAAGCGAAGGGGACGAAGGAGAGATATGACCTCTAGCGTAACGAAAAGCATTGAAAGGGATAGGAATGTCCCCTAGTTGACCTTGCAGAGGAGTGTTAGAGCTCCCTGCCCCCAGACCCAAAGTCTGTAAAGTGGAATAAGTGAGTGTAGGACTTGTACCTGAACTAGGCATACCGTATGAGAATGGAGGGCCTGTCGCACTAGGTGTGAAGGGAGGTGTGGCCGCCATGATAGATGGGGTCGACCCACTATGCAACGTAGTTGCGGCTGAGACCATAGTGGCTAGGACCGACAACGACAAGTTAGGAGATGCTTCTCCTGTGGTAGAAATGGTGGTGGGAATGGAATAATTCCCAGAGGAAGTAACAACGTTTGGTTCCATAACTATGTTAGGCACTGACAAGCGTTCGTAAAACTGGATGGGTACTATGACCGATGGAAAGGTATCAGTGGTTGGGGTTTCAACCGAGCTAAGATTGACGATTTATTCCTCCAGGAGTTATTTGGGCACAATGGTATGTAACCCGGTTGCTTCGAAAGACCCTTGTTGGTCTAGCTTTCGCCTCAATGGTGGCGGGGTGGCTCCAGTATAACCAGCGGTAGGCCCAGGAGCCTTCGTGACCAGTGGAGCTCAGGATCCTCCACTGTGTGAGAAGATTCAAGACATGCTAAGGTATTCTACATGATCAAATAGTAACACACACTAAAAAAGAACCCCCTAAGAGATAAGACAAGAAATCACTAACTATTTGGAAGAACAGTTACAACAACCAACACTAGAGCAACTTACCGGTGCAAGTGCAACTCGAAAATGAAAGCACCCTTCGGGTATACTCTGCAAAGCATGGCCCGATGTCTACCCTAGGTACCACGGTATACCCCCGCAGTCACCTGTGTATGTCCCTAAAAATATTGGCAACTAGTTTGCCAGCACGCGAACAGTCACAAGGCGGGTACAGTCGATAATCGGGTAGACCACAATGAGCAGGGTATCAAGCCCGAAACCTGTCAAGGGTATCGAGAGAAAATGGTCTGGAAGACACTTGAGGACCTCGAATGGATTTGAGATCCACGAATCCCCGTGGCAAATGAAAATGACTGAATCCCAAGACAAATCCTTGATATGTGTTCTCCACTACGCTTGGTCCGACTTTGGAGGGGTTATCTCCGCTACCTTTCCTCACGCGACCTCGTGTTTATCCACTGTGTTAGAGGGGGGTCCTGAATAACTTCCACATAACTGGACTTCTACACTCCATATCACAGACTCCAATGTTTGGTTTTGAGTGGCCTTGGAGAGTTTCCTCTCCAATCTAATCCAAGGCCCTAGTCATGAACTAGTGTATGAACCCTACAAACAAAAAGTCTAATAGATTTTAAATTAGCGTTTCTTTTATGGGATTTTTTACGTCACAAGGTATGAAAGTGAAACTTATGGTGTGTAAAGACTCAAAGAAAAAACAAATGAAAAAATGATGGAAACAAAAACTTTTACTGAATGCAAAAATCAACAACTTTTCACAAAGAAAGACTTCTTTTTCTTTTTAATTTTGCTAAGATTTCATGCAGAAAACATAAAGGAAGTTTTGCTCAACTATGAGCTACTTATGCTCTAAATGCACTGCCAAAACTTATGAACAAAAAGACTTCTCCCTAGATATTGATGCAACAACACAATCTTCAAACAAAGAAGAAAATGAAAAAGATATATATATATATATATATATATATATATATATATTTAAGTGCTAAATGAAGCAACAAAGGGAAAATGCCGACAAGCACAAAACCAAGAAAACAAAATAAAATTTTGGCTTAAAGCGCAGATCGCAAAGAACCAGAGAAAAGACACACAATGGAAATCGAGAAAGCACCGATTCTTACGCTTGTCTAAAAACCATAAAACACAATTTTTCTTTTTTTATCTTTTCTAACAACTATCAACTAAGAAAAAATAGGCTAAGGGTAAGAGGCCCTAACCTACTGACTGTGAAACCCTAGACTCAAAACCCCTGAGAGGAACACTTCTCACCACAGGAAGGGATGACTGCCCCCCCTGATTGAAAAGAAACCTGTCAAGCCCACTACTGTCACTGAAACAACACGCGTGCAAATGCGTGCTGACCAACAATAGCGTGCGGGTACCCGCAGGCTGCACTTGCACAGGCCGCGTGTATGTATAAACTCTAAGAAAAAACTGAATACAGGCAGCCCATACCTGGAAGAGGCCTCTGGTATTGATAACTAGGGTCTCCTGAAGGTTTGGATGCTTCTTCTTAACAGAAAAGAAAAATAATTGCAAAAAATAACAAATGCAATAAAGCAAACTGAGACAAGACTGTGAACCAGCAAGACTCAGACAGGATCCAGAAAGCCCCCTGAGAATGTATAATTCTGACAGGGAAGAGGGGGACTGCCTCTTAAGCTCTCTGACTCCTACACGCTACTGAAACCTCTACAGCTAGCATTCACACGCGTGCTATAGAAGGTTAGGGCCCGGGTTACACGCATGTAGGCCTTCTGCAGGCCGCGTGTACCTCTGTGTGTCCTGATAATTATCGTCAAGAAACAGTCAAGGAAAAAATGGTATAAAGAACCAAGTTCCCTGCTAGTTCTAACCTAACAGAAAATAGACAAATAAAGAAACATAAAATCGAATCCTTTAAACTACCCAAAAACCTCAACTAAATCCGGAAACCCTAAGAGTAAATATCCCTAGCGGAATCTCCAATTCTGTTGTTGGGAAATAATACCCTACAGACTAGCAAAATAGGGTTTGATTTGCATGCAGATTTCGACCTTAAAGAAATGACCTTTTAACCTACCACCCAAAACTTAAACCCCTCTTTCAAGACACATGCATGGAAAGGAACTACTAACCTTTTTTACTGATGTTTGGTGTAGATCCTCCGTTGCGCTTTGCCCGCTTACTTGCACTGCTCCTTCCGAAGTTAACAATCAAAGTCGAGACCGACCACCACTCCTTGATCCTGATCCTGGGCTCCTCCTCTTCTTTGTACTCCAACTTCTTTGCGTTAATTCTCCCTAGGCTTGAGGAAAGGCTAAAGGATTGGGAAAAATGGATTTGGAAAATGGGCAGAGTTTCTTCGCTATATTTTTTCCTCCTCCAAATAGTACCCCTACCCCTTCTTTTATAGGCTAAAAGGAGCTAGGGTTTTGGACGAACTCTCGGCCATGCATGGCCGGGAGTTTCAGTTAACTGACCCATAGCTTTTTGTCCCGTCGACAAATTTCTTGCTTTTGTGCTTTGTTAGGTAAACGAAGGTTGTAGTAGGCCTTCCAGCGTTCACCCGCGTGCAGTAGTGGGTTAGGGCGTGTGTACCTTCACCCAAGAGGATTTTCAAAGAGGTTTCTCAGCAGATGTTTTGGCAATGAAGGGCAATGATTTGGCCTGATGCCAGGTAATCATGTATGGTGCAATTTAGGGTTATAACAATGGGGGATACATCAAGGCCCTCCTGTGACAAGTTTTGTTTCGTTGCCTCCGGCTCATTATCCAGAAACAAGACTTAGAAATTATTTGGTACCTTGGAACTTCCATGCCTCAATGGAAGGTTTCCTCACTTTCGACAGTGGGTTTTCATCATTGACCCCTGATCGGGAGATTTCGTCGAATGTTCGACCTCATCTCATTTATTCACATTCGGTGGATTGTACTAGTGTACCTCGGGAGTCATTGACATTAATAATGATTTCCCTCGCACTTGTCAACTGTTTCATCAATGATCGATAATCAAGTGGTTTCTACCATGTTCAACTTCGTCACATGTAATCACATGGTTATATTTGTACTTTCAAGTGATGGGATTGAAGACCCTGGGTCTCATATTTTTTATTCAAGATGTGATGGAATATGTATAATTTTCAGACACATAGATCCACTTTGTATGTCACATGGCTATGGCATCCTAATTTGAGTCTTCTCGCATAGATCCACAGTGTATTCCTGGTGGCTATGCAGTATTTTTGACGGCATGGATACATGGTGTATGATTGGTGGCCATGACCTACATTCATGATGTCATCCGTCTGTGATCTGAGTATGGGAATGCCTACCTCAGAACTGGTATTATATTCTACATATGCTTGGTTGTTTGCAGGTTTTCGATTAGGTGCACTCCTAGTTTTTGACACACACATGCAGTTTACAAAGTATTTCGGTTGTCACAGATTCTGGCCTCACACTTTGGGGGGCACTCTGTTCCACATGATTTTGGTCATTCTGGTGATATATTAACAATGGTGTATTCAGGCTCCCAACAAGGACCTTTTGCCTGAGAAAAGTGGCTCTTGTCTCCTTCCAAAAACATATTTTAAAGGTGAGTTCGTAGGCTACCTATGTCCTAGGGTGCGAGAATCCCTCATTCTCGCAGGCCACCCACACTTAGGGTGAAAACTTCTCACAGTCTTCTCTATACATAGGGTGCAAACCTATTTTTAAGCTTGGAAAGGAGAAGAGGTCTCGAGGGTTCTAGAAGGGAATCTTCTAGAAAATGAGTTGGCATTCGAATGGTTGTCATTTTACTAACTTCTCAGATTTGATGGGATCATCCTCATCCATATAACCATCTCTCCTTCTCCTATATATTGAAAGTTTTCTCTTGGAAAAGGTTAATCAAGATTGAATGAAGAATTGGTGAAAGAATTGTGTGAAGAACCCTGCTTTGACAGAAGCTTGAAGGCTCTATTTGGTCCATCAAGAGGAATTGGATCTTCTTCACGCAAGTATAGAGAAAGTGTGTGTGTTGGAACCAAGGGTCACTGAAAGGAAGCTTGCAACATCAAGGTGATCAGGTTGTATCTTCTACTTTCAATTAATATGATACAGCGGCATGTCCCTTTCCCATAAAGTCACTCTTACTTTATTGTGTAATTCCTTGATCATATGCATAATTTGACATTGAATGTATACTTTTCTATCTTCACTTTGGTTGGTTTGTGTCATCTTGGAATTGACTTCATGAGAGCACCGGAGTGAAGTGGGGACAACAGAGACTTAAGGAAGCGATATAAAGGTATGTTACTTATTCCTTCCTATTAGTAGATTCAATGATTACAACTTTGGGGAAGAGTTGTGTACTGTCTTGTTTTGTTCTAGATCCTGGTGGATCTAGGGAGATCTGTTAGTATCCGCACCTACTGATTAGTCTGATAACAGAAGGAGAGGAGGCATCGATGATCCAGGTGGATATCGGTGGCCACCCACCTTTTTCGACTGGCTCAAAACAGTTTTCTGGCAATTTTGGCAATTTACTATTTTTAGCAGGTTTTAACTTCCGGGGCCATTTTGAGGGCCTAAATGAAGGTTTTTTGAGATA
>ML787670.1:49567-76434 GCA_009831015.1 Picea engelmannii | reverse complement strand
TTCTGGCAATTTTGGCAATTTACTATTTTTAGCAGGTTTTAACTTCCGGGGCCATTTTGAGGGCCTAAATGAAGGTTTTTTGAGATCTAGGTTCTCAATGATAGCCAAAGGAATGATTGAGCCCCCAAAATGAATCTCCTCGACGATACCTTTCCAACGAGCTATCACACGCCTAAAACGAAGATCGTATGCAAAAGTTACGACCCCGGGAAGTTAATGTACTAACTTACCCAAATGGGGCCCACATGACTTTTGGCGCTTCATCTCCTAGGGTTAGGTTTTTGGATGTATATGACTTTTGGAATTCTCGTCTATTGTAAAAAGGCCTCTAGAGCCTCATTGTAATCATCTTCTCACGGATGCGAGTAGCAGCCACATCTCTTCTCAGAGATAAGCTACCAGCGCCTTAGCTAGTTTATTTACATTCTGTCTGTAAGCATATTTCAGTCATTTGTTATTAATGAAATGAAGTCTTATTTCCGCTGCATCTCTGCATTTATGTGTATTTCTGTATTTCATTGTGTTCCTACATAAATCCGGATCAATTGAGTAGAAATCAAAGGCTACACTGCACAACTTGAAGTCGAAGTAAAACAGAAGAGTCATATCTGAAGTTCCTCAGGATGGGTCATAGGTGAGTGTTGGGGGCCTGTTGGCCCTTGGTTAGAGAAAGAAATCAAATAACAAGGGAGAAAATGAAAAATGAGAACTTCACGGAAGACATAATGACTATTATCGAGTTGAAGTGACCAAAAGAGCAGCAAAGACGAAGCGAAGCCTGAGAAAGTAAGTCGTTGGATGAGGAGATCGAGGATGATAGGTCAAAAGGGAAGAAGGACCGTGGATGACTCAGCAAGTGGAAAAATCCACCATTATATGCTTTGGATCACCGCATGAGAAGGAAGGAAAGACAGGTTGGTGAAGCCCTGAAAATGCAGGTCAAGTTGACCTAGGGTTTTAGACACCTAGGGTTTTGGAATCTATGGTTTAGACACCTGGGTATTGACCTAAGTATGTCAATGAGTGATTGTAATGTATAAATAAGAACCTATATGAGGGAAGAGGGTTGGTTCAAGTTTCTGTGATCTAGTTGCATTATTTTGGCCTAAGTGATTATTGTTGTGTGAGAGAGAAGAGATGAGTACGAGGGCCTTCTATATTGTAAGATCTTCAGCTAGGTGCGAAGATCAACCCTGCAGCTAGGTTCACAGGGAGGGGAGAGATCGAGACAATAAGAGAGAAAATTTGTTGGCTAAGAGTATAGATCAAAATTGTATGCTTCATCTTAATATATTATAAAGAACATTTATGTGGATGTAGCCCTAGAGAGAGGGTGAACCATGTATATTTTGTGTTATGTGTGATTGATACTCTATCTTTGTCATTTGATACACTGTTATTGCATTATTGTGGTAGATATGATAAGATGTGTGGAATATATCTAAGCTGATAAGAGATATATGCATGCTTTATTGTTCTAGTGTTGGATCCAATTGTTAGTTCCCTTGTTGTATACATCTCTGTCCTGCAACCCCCCCATAGTTGCTTCAGGTGAGACAGCATCTGCTTTGCAGGTATATCTGAAAGGGCCAGTAGTTAGGGCTTGTTGGTGCGCTCTTGGAGCTGAACCCTAGGTCTACCCATGTGTCAACATAGGGGTTTGGTATTGGAATCCACACAGTTGAAAATATGAGTATCGGATTGGGCACACGGGAAGTACCAGAATGGTGCATGACTTGGTACCGGAATGGTGGAAGACTTGGTACCAGAATGGCATAAGACTTGGTACCAAAATATGTTGTAGCTTGCAGTACTAGAATGTTGAGGTACCAGGATAGACTTGGTACCAGATTAAACTGTAGCTTGTAGTACTGGATCAAACTGCTTAGGAGTCAAATGATTATAATCATACAAAATAAATCATTTAATCAAATTAACTCAATAAAGTTAAACAAATCATGCCTTAATCATAAGTTACCTCTCTATGTACATGAACAAGTTCATTAGGTATGTTTATGGAGGAAACAATCAAGTATATGTTTATAACATAAGAAAAATAGGCTTGGATATAGGGTAATATAGGGCATTAGAAGTGTCAAAATGGAGAATCAACACCTCCCAAGATCTCGCCTCAAAAAGGGCCCAATTTCCCCCCAAAAGGGACAAAAATATTCAATATTAGATGAAAAATCAACTAATATATGGTAAAAACTCACTTCATGCAATATAATTGGGATAAACCCCTTTTCCTAGGCACGTGCCCCCTATCTCAAGAAACATGGAAAATAAATGGCCATGTGCCAGCCCCTAAGGGCTGCACGCTGGCCCTTATCCCTCAATAAATGGTCATATGGTGCAATGGATAGGACCATGCCCCAAAAAATGTGCTAGCAACCATCACCCGGGTCATATGGCAGGAACCCCAAAACTGAGGGTTGTTCCCAACCTACACACTGTTACAATGGGCATTGCGACTAGTGGCCGTTACAATGGTCACATGTTAATGGAATAACACCAGGGGATAAAACATATATTTTGCGTCGTGGATTGTTGTTTGACTAGTGGTCATGTGGATGCATGTAACTGGTGTTGGGGCTTGACCCCAGCCCTTAACGCCTCCACCTAGAGCAATGGTTTAATTCAAATATAAATTAGACCATATACATTACAAGCACCATGTGTGGGCGAGATCGCTAACCAAACCCTGCCAAGACTATAGCTCAGTGGTGAGGTCTCATGTTCGATTCCGGTCTGCTCCAACAATTTTTCCATAAACTGAATCACCAACCATTGGGTACCATGTGGCAGCCCAAGTCTGGGCCACGTGGCACCACCCTATTCATCCAAAATATCTTCCACATGTCCAATGCTAACTGCTCCACCTGTCTGTCGAGTGTACCTTCCCTATCATCTAATCATACTCTGCCACGTTTCCACCACATAAGCAGTACATATGTGCCATGTGTCACCACTGCAAGGGTGACACATGTCACTCTCTGATTGGCCCATCTGTACTTGTCACGTCATTCATCCGTACACCCAGTCACCCTGCCACGTGTCACGTCCAGAAGATGCCACATAAATTGTATGGAATATTCCACGTTAGCACTAACTGTGCCTACCACATCAATTGTACAACCTGTACAGTCAGTTTCCACGTGGCACTGTACGAACTGTATAGTCAATATGTTTTTGTATGTTTGGAAAAAAAAACAAAACGTGATATCAGGATCATACGACATTAGTTTGATCACATTCAAGTTGCATTGGGTTCATATTTATGATACCTACACACACGTCCGTTTTGAAGCCATTTTGATAACTTTGATTTTTAGGCTTTTCTGAACCCCATTAATCTCCTGGATCTAGTTCTAGATCACACCTCCCCACTAAAAGAAATTTTGGTCCCCAAAAGGTTACCGACCATTCAACAAGCTCGGTATAGGCCACCTGGCTTGTCCTCTGTCTCTGAACTCTGTCCTGTGCACCTGTCTCATCAAGATCAACTGTAACACAATCATGACACCTGACAACATATTGTTAGCCATTTGAACCCTACCACATCTTATTGAATCTACTGTCATCCATGTAGACAACATTACTAATGATAGCATCAAAAATACGATTGCAAATGAGATGATATACTTGTAATATTTGCACGACATGAGCTTATCTTGAAGCAAACTGTGATTGATTTTCCATTCAACAATCATTTCCTGATCTTGCTTAAGGTTGATCACTTGATTTGAAACAATTATTGGTTTGTTTCTTGCTTGAGTTTCCTTCTTTAATTGTTCCATAGTTTTAAGAGTTTTTTTTTCCTTTACATGATGAGTATGAACCACATAATCTTGACCTGCTTTGGTTAATTGATATTGATTATTTGTCTCGTAGAATATTTCTTTACGATCAAACAAGTATGGACTACCTAAGACCATTCCACATTCTCTTAGTGGCACAAAATCACATGTTACGTCGTCTACAAACTTAGATGAAATTTGAAAATTTGATTTTTCACTGCTTTGTTATGTGCATTTGGTGGTGTTTGCTTATCCATTTAAGTATGTATGTCTTATGATGTACTTGTGTTGTTAACCCTAATTGCTTAACCAATTCTTCTAAGATTAGGTTAGATTGAGATCCATTATCGATTAATGTATCAACCTTAGTGTGTCACATGATGACCCTTATATGAAACAAATTACTTCTACAATCAATTCCTTCACCAATTTTACCTCTCATACCAACCAATGAGACTTTAGATTCATCTCCTGAATCTGATCCCAAGTCTGTAGGTCATTTTCTTGCTGCAACTATTTTCCTCCCTTTCTTTCCCTTGAACCACTTTGGCCTCTTCTCAGGATGCAATTTCCAACATCGGTCCTCATCATGTACCTCTTTCTTGTAGTTCTTACAAGAGGGTCTCTCTTTCTTTCTTGCCACTGCATTTGACTTCTTTCCATGCCACTTCCTCTTGTCCTCTTTCCTTGAAGAAGATTCCCCTGATAAACCAACACCAGTTTTTCCTTCTTCAATGTATGTCACTTGAACAGAAACCTCATCAAGGTTAGTGGGTCCAAACATGAATACAATGTTTCTAATATGTGCAGGTAAACCTCCTATATACTTCATAAGAGTTTCTTGGGTATGTAAAGAAATATCTAACATCAATTCCATTTTTCGAAAGCCATCTGTGTATTCTTACACTGCTTGTCCTTTTCTTATTTTTAAAGATTTCCATTCAATTAATTCTTTCTCTTTATAACCCAAAGGATATAATTGATTTCTAACTGCAAAAATGAAACTTTTCCATGACGGAAATACATTACCCACTTGTTGCATTCCGTTTTGCAACTTGCTTTGCCATCGGATGAGTGTTGTGCCTGCAAATCTTAATGATGACAACTTGATTTTTGTGGCCTCATCCTTGATTTATTGCAAATTTCGATAGACCTCCACCTGTCTGACCTAATTTTCAAGTCTCTCTACATTAACTTCACCATCATACATGGGTAATTCAAATTTAACATCAAGTTTTAATAAAGGAATTTCATTCTTATGTTTATGAACATGTTTCTTTGCATTGGATTTAGAAATTGAACTTGAAGAAGAAGGAGAAGAAGGAGGTGATGATGGAGGTGAAGGAGAAATATGAGGAGGATCCTCTCCTTCTTCACTTTTTCCCTTTGAAGATTCACCCAGATTTAGTATTTTCCGTTCCAAGTAATCCTCATACAAAACTTTCATCATCTCCGACATAGTAAAGAAAGATTTTCAAAACTCTTTCTCATCATGAGAAAGTCCCTCTTCCGATTCCATCCTCTCGATTTGAGAAGTTCTCTTTCTCAATATAATCAATGGATTCTCTTAAACAAGCTCTCCTTTACCACGATGTATATTTTCCCTGGTTAACATGCAAAACTCAAATCCAAATGTCAACTAGCTCTGATACCACTTTATCTGAAAAGATCTTTTACATGACTATGGTTGAGTTATTAAACATGTGTTGATTAACCAATTAGGAATATTAAAGAAAGAGGAATAATTATAGAATACACATAGCATCCATATGAACATGTACAAAAATGAATGAAGCATAAAACAACAGCAAACCATAACACCAATTTGATAACAGAGTTGAACAATATCGCCTACGTCTCTGGGCCTTTGTCTTAGTGGGTGAGGCTTTCTTATTTCTGGCCAAAGCTCAATAAGTACATCACAGTAGTACCAAAAGGTTACAAAAATAATTTTTTCTTGTTCTAACGAATCTCAAGAACCCAACATAAGAAACGACACTCAAAATGGATGACCGGAGCTCCCAGAAATGGCCCGCAAAGGTGCACTCCTCAATAGCTTCCCTGCATAAAAGTGCCTTTGGCTTGGAAAATATTCAGCATAAACCTACTCTGAATGTCCTCCCATGGCCTCAAGAAGGGATGTTTTATATATATATGAAGTTGGTAACCATCTCCCAACTTCCTCCCAAGATCTGGCCTCAAAAAGTGCCCAATATCCCCCAAAAAGGGCCAAAAATCTCCAATATTAGATGAAAAATCCACTAATAAATGGTAAAAACACACTTCATGCAATATAATTGGGCTAATCCCCTTTTCCTAGGCGCGTGCCCCCTATCTTAGGGTCACATGGAAATTAAATGGCCAAGCACCAGCCCCTAAGGGTTGCACGCTGGTCCTTCCCCCGCAATTAATGGTCATATGGTGCAATGGATAGGACCGTGCCCCAACAAATGTGCCAAAAACCATCACTTGGGTCATATGGATGGAACCCCAAAACCGAGCATTGTTCCCAAACTACACGTTGTTACAATGGGAATTGCGATAGGGGGTTGTTACAATGGTCACATGTTAACTGAATAACACCAGGGGATAAAAAATATATTCCACATCATGGATTGTTGGTTGACTAGTGGTCGCGTGGATGCATGTAACCGTGGTTGGGGATAGACCCCAACCCTTAACTCCTCTGCTCGAAAAAATGGTTTAATTCAAATATAAATTAGAACATATACATTAAAAGAACCATGTGTGGGTGGGATGGCTAGCCCGACCCCACCAAGACTATATCTCGGTGGTGAGGTCTCATGCTTGATTCCATTCCGCTCCAATTTTTTTTCCATAAACCGAATGACCAACCACTGGGTGCTACATGGCAGCCCAAGTCTGGGCCACGTGGCACCACCCTATTAGTCCCTAATATGTTCCATGTTTCCAATGCTAACTGGTCCACTTGTCTCTCAAGTGTACTTTCTCTGTTAGCTGACAGTACTCTACCACATGTCCACCACGTAAGCAGTACATATGTTCCACGTGTCACCACTACAATGGTGACATGTGTCACTCTCTAATTGGCCCGTATATACTTGCCACATCATTTGTCTGTACACCCAGTCACCCTTCCACGTGTCACCTCCAGAAGTTTTCATGTCAACTGTACGAAATCTACCATGTTAGCGTTGACTGTCCCTTCCATGTCAGTTGTACGACCTATACTGTCAGCTGCCACATGGCACTGTATGGACTGTATAGTCAACATATTTTTGTCTATTTGGAAAAATGAACATAACACAATATCAAGAGCATGTGACATTTTTTTGAGCCCGTTCAAGTTGCATTGGATTCGTATCAACAAGGCCTACACACCCATCCATTTTGAAGCCATTATGAGAACTTTGATTTTTAGGCCTTTCTGAGCCCGATCAAGCTCCTGGATTTGATTCTAGATCATGCACAAAGGAAATCTAGCTGGGAAGGAATATGATAAACCCCATAGAGGTCCTGATCTCAATGGGGAAGACAGAATACTTCTACTATTTCTAGAGAGGTGGAGGAGAGTAACATCCCCGATACCTTTCTTGAAGATAACCCAAAAAACCAGACATGAGAAGAAGGCCGCAAGCTTGATGCCGAGGGAGAATATAATAAACCTCACAAAGGCTATGACAGAGAGAGGATCTCTAAGAAATTTTCAGAAGTTTCCCTAGTGATATCATGGATTGGCATAGGGGTGGCCAGAGTGATAAGAGTGCATGCCTCTGAGCCTACAGTTGTGTGGAAAGGCGAACACCCACAATCAGTTGGTTGGATGCAACTTGTAATAGATAAGTATTTCATATACCCTCTACACTTGAATTGAAATGCATGATTTGAATTCTTTTATTTGTGAGATACATGTACCTCCTATATATAGGAGGGTGATGGCATGATATTGTGTCAAAAGGTGCCTTGTGTGAAATTGATGGTAATAATTCTTATTTTCCTTTTGTAAATTTTTTCTTTGGAATGGTTGTAAGATGACAAGTTTTGCCTCTACGCTGGTTGGAAAATACTCAAGGTGTTTTCCCAAGGATCAACTTAATAATTCTAGAGTTTGGATAGAATCCATGGGACTACTACAGTCCTATTGATCCCTCAAAAATACCTTTCCCTGTTATATAACTTGAGTTATGTGAATGGAAGGTGCTTCCTTCAAACCAGTCATCTAAGATACCACAGGCTCATGCCCATGAACTTAACCAAATTTTGGCTAAGAGTTAGGAGTGTATCCTCTGGAGCTTGACAAAGTTCCATAGGACTAGGACCATGGAAATCTTCTCTACACTAAAAAAGGAGCTAAGTTATTCAGGACTCCAAGACTCTAGAGGTCTAGAGTGAATGAACATTGAAACTTCCTAGATGTGTCGAAGATGACCTGCCAGACCAGTAACTTAATGTTTGAATGAAAATTGGCAGTCATTTACCCATTATCACAGGATTCATCCACTTCTTGATCATGAAGTAACATGATTCATAGATATGAGGATATTCAGGATCTCCCTTGACCGTTGGATCTACGTTGTGGTCAGTCTGTTGTTGACCACTCCTGGAGAAAAAGGGTGTTAAACCTCCGAACATCGAACTTGAGAAGAAACTTGGGCCATGGATCTAAGGATCCTTCAGGACCCTTCTTGATCGTTAGATCGAGCCTAGAAGAAGGATAGAGTAAGATATACTACTAACCAACAGAAAGCAGTCATCCCCACTTCTTCACTTGTTTGGTAGGTAATCCTTTGGGGAAATTGAACGGTTAATATTTGTAAGGATCATGAAGTCGCGAAGTTCCAAAGTGGAGAAATCACACTAGTCATTAGATTGTGGGGAAGAGTTCAGGAGTAATGCGAGCCATTTATCTAAGGATATGTTGGGATCCATTCTCGTCCATTTGATAGACTAAGTGGGAGGACAAAATAAGGACCTCGATGAAGTCTCACTCTAGGAAACGTAACGTAAAAAGTGTGGATTTTTCCCAAAGGCCAAAGGTCAGAGTGATGTTAGTAGATGACATGCCCAATGTACACAATGGGAGTTCGACCATGTGACCAAGCCAATGTGTGTCAGCACATGGTTAAGCCATGTGTCCTGCTGACTCATCATATTTTGTATAGGGTTGGATATGTTACCGCTCTGTAAAATTCATTCAACTGAGAAACGAATGACAGAGGAAAACTACAAACCAACTTTGAGATCCGAAACTAGCCTTTCACACCTGGAGAGGGCTCTCTTGGGAGACCTTTTCTCGGTACAGGATATGTCTTTAAGTTGTTGGCTAGATTTAACACCTTTGAATAATAAGTTTCGATTCTATTGACGCAAGAGAGTAATACCTTGGGATATGGATTCAATTTAAGAAAACGACAGAAACACATGACTTGGTGAATGAAGCTTGAGAGGATAAAGGCTAAGAGAGAAACAATATTCATTTTAAAATCGTGGTGTGTAGCGAGGGGGAAAAAACACATGAATTAACTCAGAGAACCTTTGAGGATGAATTCAAAGTTAACTTAGAGGAAAACGGTTTGTCTGAAATGGGCGAATCCTAGGTCGTTGCATAGTGAATCCCATTTTTGAAATAACATTTTGATTCAGACAAAACTAGGTATGAAAAAAGAATACAAGAAGTACATACACAAAGAAAGGAAACAATACATCCAACTTCTACAATTAGAATATTTTCATCTAATCTTCAGACATTTTTCATTAAATTTCGATCGAGCTCAAACTACATTCAATAGTCACTGTCTACACTAGCTTTTCCAACCAACCTGGATTACATTGAAAATATCAAATATATAGGTGAAGGAGCTTCTTGGGATATTGTGCTCTCTAGATACTATCCCTAGAATTTAGGAAACTCATTGTTCTTCGTTAAATGACCTTTTGCGTGATGCCTTTCTAAAAATAGAAACCAACTGTATTCGGTTGCATCATGATCGCTTGTCTTTACCATGGGGATTTTGTTATTAGCAAGGTCTCGTCATGGGGAGAGTGATGTGTCAATTCCTTCCTTAGACAGGATATCTAAATGATCAAGTTCTCTTATAGACTCCTGTCATCCACTATAACAACCTTGATTTATGTCGCACGCTCATTTGCTGGGGTGCATACGTGGCGAGTGACTATTGACTGTCATAGTCATTACCAAAATGAAAAAATTGTCTAAGGGAGATGCCTTCTTAAAAATTGTCAAGATCTATGCCACGTTTGAGAATACGAGAATGAACTCAGTTAATCTTGTTTCTTATGTACACTGGCAAGATCTGCACAGGCTTTCTCCCTGTCTGCTTCACATTCTTTGAAGTTCGTCGCATTCCTTTCTTTCAACCTCCTATGAGATTCACACAACTGTACAATTGTATCGTTCACATCTCTGATTTGTCCCTTGAGACACATAATGTTTCCCTTGCAACCCTGTGATGCTAACACCTCAAGGGTCTTCGCTACTAACTATCATCTTAGTTCCTTGTTTTCCTGGTAAAGATCAGTGATAGTGAGTTGTTCTTGCTTCAGCTGTTGAGACGACTCTTAACCATATGTGCCTCCGACATATATCCTCCTCATTCTTCTCCAACTTTCTCAACTTGCACCTTTGACTGGTTTCATCCGAATAGTGTGCATAAGTAATTATTCAATAAGTGACCTTGTGTGTGGTTCACTCAGGACTCGATTTTCCCCATCTTCCTTGTTCTTCTTTGGCCTAATCCTTCTCCAGGGTATTTTTTGTTGGGAGGATAGGGCTTCCGATGTCTTTCCTTCCTGCACAGCCTCTTCCATTCTAGCCTCCGTGCAGTGTGATATTACCCTTTCCACAGATATAGGGAAATATCCTTTGGATCCTTGGGGATGCATCATGCCTGCTATGAGAAGAAAGAATCCTAGTTTCTCCCCATCCATCTTAATTCCTCAACTACCAACAATTTAATTAGTGAGACATGGGAGAAATTTATTTTTGATTGATCCACTTCATCCTGTGTGTTGTTTTCCATCTCTCAAAGGTTCTGGTGTAATACAAAGGGTAGATTTAATGTTTTTCTTCCTATGAAGTGTATCAACAATATAATTTGATGCAAATGTATCCTATCGAACCTCCCTTCACAGGTGAAATATTTCTTGATTACTCCAAGTAGTTTCCGAAAAGGTTCCTGTAAATATCTACTTGGAATGCCTATCTTGACTTTCCCATCTAAACAATATCACTTGATGAAATCTTCATAGAACAACGCGTCCAAGGGCATTCCCTTAAACCACCTTTCATCGTGTAGAGGGATCTCTATTGCGGTTGACAAATTTTTCTCGATTACCCGAAAAGTGACACCCGATATCATCACAAGGAATCCATCGAAACTGAGTGGGAACTGCTCGACTAGTCTCATATTGAATCCTTGAATTTTCTCACAAAATTCCATGCAATCGAATTGTTTGGAGGACACTTTTACCTTCAGATCTTTGTTGATTTATGTCAAGTTCATTGGCTCATGCTCAGTGCTTCTTCTACTTTGCATGCCCCTCCTTATGTTTTGGGAGGTTTGCATGGCACAACTCATATTTTTCCTATGCACGATGCATTTGGCATGGGCCTAAACCAATAATTTTGATCAATATTGGCTTGCGAGAAGATTACAAGCAGTACATAAGATTGACTAGTGAATAAAATGAATGTAGAACATCCATAATTTATAACTGAGTGTGCGGGAGGTGGAATAGTTCCAAGGAACACTAAATTCATGGCGACTAGATGTTTCGAAGCGAACTGAAGATTTTCTGTAGCACATCCGTGTGCCGAGTACATTTCGGGGCATGTAAAGTACAACTAATAAGGGTTGTAGGGAATATTTGATACGAACACTGTGATTTTTCATTCCTCCAACCCTCATAATGAGCTGATAGGACCCTCAACACTTAACTCGACTCGACCCTCAACACATAAAATTTCCTTTCTGATAGGACCCAACCTTTTGGGAACAGACTCATACCATTTACACATGTTTATACTCTTACATCCCTTCCGGACTCCAAGGGCTAACATGCCACTTGCTAGCTTTGACTCCTTTGTTTTTCAGTACCTTCCTTTGCATGCTTTGACACATAGTCCATGACTCAACTAAGATCGACTCTAACTAAACAAGAAAAATTACAGCACTAACAGTTGGCTCCAACAGGGATGCTATCCTCCCAACGAGGTAGCAAAGAACAACAGACTAGGTTCTTGATCATTGAGCCTTATTCAAATTTCAGATAGTGAAATACGAAAAAAAAAAAACAACCTAAAACTTAGTGACACAGTTTGTAACAGACTCAGCATAAACTCATGGCCTTCACTTCGGGCTTCAATTTTCTGTTGACACACTAACTCGAGACAAAAATAAAATTACTATTTACAATGACATGTGACTTAAACATACTTTATTGCACCAGGTAGTGTTTGAGTAACCTGTTGTTTACATGCCCCCAACCAATGCACTCTCTATTTAGTTCTTCTAAAAAATAAGCAGTATTCTCAGGATATGCATTGATTCTGAAGGGGCATGTTCAGAGATGATCGAATTTTCCACTCTTTCCTTTATCTTCATTCCTTGAGTCCCATTTTAGCACCAGATCCCCCAACTAAAATTGCTCCTGCTTAGAGTGTTTGTCGAAGGTTTTCTTCATCCTTTCTTGGTGGATTTGTGATCGATTTTACACTTGTTCCCTCATCTGTTGTGTGTGAATCAACTGATTTATTCTCCTATGCATGTCATCTGGCTCAGATTCCTTCTCTTGCAAAAAATTTCCAACGGGAAACCCCAGTGAGGTGGGGAAGATCGTATCTTCACCATATACAATATGGAATGGTGACATCAAGATGAAATTCTTGGTGGTGACTCTTTCCATTCATAGTGCATAAATAAGATTTTTATGCGAGGCCTTCTTGTTGTCTTGCAAGAGTCTTTTGATGATCTTGGTCAAGCTTTTATTTGAAGATTATGCTAACCCATTTCCTTGTGGGTAATACGTTGTAGAATGTTCCATAGTTATATTGTAATCCTGAAAAAACTTCTCCATATTATTGGACTTGAACGCGACCGCGTTATCTGTTATGATCTTGATAGGGAATCCAAATCTCGGTAGAATGTTTATCTCCAAAAATTGAATGATGATTGTGTTAGTAGCCTGCTTCATTGGAATTGCTTCTATCCATTTCGTGAAGTAATATGTGTCCATGAGTATCCATCTGTGCTGTGCCGAGTATGGTGGATGTATATCCTCTATAAAGTCCAAACCCCATTGCATGAAAGCCACGTTGACCAAGATCGTCTTCAACGGTAGGGGCTGCAGCTTTCTCCTTCCATCGAAAACCTAACACTCATGGAAACTATAAGCTTATTTTTATATGTCTACGAAGATACTAGGCCAATAGTAACCCACTCTTAGTATTTTTTGTGCAGTGGTTTTCCAGTAGTGATGTCCTTCGCAATCTCCGTTGTGGAATTCCTCGATAGCTCATTTCACATCATTTTCCAGTACAGTGAGTTATCCAGGATGCAGAACTTAATAACTTTGAGATTTAAGAATCTAGACTTGGTATTACTTAAACCTAGAGGGGCTTACAAATTCCTCAACACATAGATGATGTCTGTGTACCACGATGAATCGAAAAACTAATGAGACACCTGCACAGTTGTTTCTTCTCGAGGGTTCTCTGGCAGATCAACAATGAAGTTGATTCCCAAAGCGTTGTAGTCTGACTGCACCATCAGCTTTGCAAGGACCTAACCCTTGATCAACTTCATGGGCTTGATTTCGAGGTCATATTCCAACATGACTTCTATCCACTTACCTCTCCTTCCCTCAAGGTCAGGATGATTCAGGATATCTTTGAATGAGTTGCTTGGCATGTAAGCGATAACGTGGGAGTGTAATATGTACATTCTGAAATCCTTTAGGGATTTTAATAAGGTTTATGTTTGTTTCTCCATAATGTCATACCTTAGTGGAGAATCACTCAGTGTCCTGCTAAAATAGGCTATAGGCTTCTCAAAATTCCTGTTGTCCTTTTGTAACATCATGCTGACAATTGTATGCTTTGAAAATGAAAATTAGATGAAGTCTTTCGTGAAGTATGGGTTATCCAGCACATGATATTTAGTCAGTGCCACCTTGATGTATTCTAATGACTTCCTGGCTTCCATATTCCACTTAATCTTGTTCCCTTTTCTGAGCATGCAGGTGATATGTTTTATGATTTCGACCCAGTTTGGGATGAATCTTCTAAGGAAATTTATCTTTCCCAGGAAGTATTGCACCTCCTTCTTACTGCGCGGAGTGCTGATTTTCAAGATTCCTTCAACCCTGATGGGGTCTATCTTAATACCCTCCTTTGAGATGATGTGCCCCAACAAATTCCATTCTTTCATCCCAAAATGTGACTTTTTTGGATTTATTGATATGCCGAATTTCCCGCATTTCTAGAAGACCTTCTTTAGATTCTCGAGGTGTTGTTTTTCGGATTCATATTACACTGTGATGTTGTCTAGGTATATCATGATGAAATTTTCCTTTTCATCAACAAATTATATGTCCATTTCCCTCTGGAAAGTAGCTCCAATGTTCATCAGACCGGAATTCATCTTAGCATACATGAATGTTCCCCGTGGTGTCGTAAAATTCGTCATTTCCCTGTCATCTGGGTGTACCATGATTTGGTTATAACCTGAAAAAACCGTCTAGAATGAATATCTTCTGGGACCCCAATACCTTTTGCATAATGTAGTCCATTTTAGGGAGCGATAAATGGTCCTTGAGGGACACTTTGTTCAAGTTTCAAAAATCCACACACAATCTTATTTCTCCACTCTTTTTTATTACAGGCACGAAGTTGGCGGCCCATTTCGAAAACCTGAAAGAAACCATAATTTTAGCTTCGAATAGTTTCTTTGCCTCCTTTTTGATAAGCGACAGTAATAGGGGATTTATCCATCTCAAATTTTGTTTGAAATGCCTCTAGTCTTCCTTGAGAGGAATGACATGTTGAATCACGTTGGTGTCATAAAACTTTAAGTCATCATAACTCCGAGCGAAAACGTCGGGGAAATCCTTCATGATCTTGATGTAATCTTGTTTGACCTATGGACTAAGAATTTTCGACAATTTGATTATTTTCGGGTTCCCCTGAGTCTCGATGTTGCAATCTTCGAAATCCTCATCATTTGTAATGATCTTGGGATTTCTATCCACATCATTTTCATCAAACAACTTTTCAAGGGGAACTAGCCCCTTTGGGATGATGTTATTTTTTAGTTGTACTATGTCCCTTCCCACTATTTGGTTATGGAAAGGGTCATCATCACTGCGCACATCTGCACTCCCATATTTGTTGCAACATCACTTGTCATCAATGTGTATTCTAGCGAACTCATAGCTCATTTGGAGAAATATCTCCACCTATTTGACATCCTCAAACACATACCAATATTTGATATTATCAGGCACTACCAACCTATGTTTGACTTCAATCTCGTATTTCCTGTTAGGAAAAATGGGAATTTTAAAAACCGAGGTCGAGTGGCCAATGCATGAGTGATCTGATTTTTCCCCCTTGGGATAGCTGATAGATTATACTTTGAGAATTCCTCGAGGAGTTCTAACACCAAGTTCCTGTACACTCTCAGCCTGGGGTTTTTGGATTGATATATGCCTTTCACCTGGTTTATAACTAGCTCGGAGTTTCCATGCACTATTATCCTCTTCGTGCCTAATTATTTCAAAACCTTCAGGCCCAAAATCAGTGCCTCATACTTGGCCATGTTGTTTGTACAGCCAAAAGAGAGTTTGTACGAGTAGAGTTTTGAGCCCACATTGGGAGGGCTTATCCACTCGCCGGTCCCTGCCCCTTCTTTGCTGACAACATCGTCAAAAATCATGTTCCACATCTCGTTCTTCACACAATTTCTCGGATTAGCACACTCTCCTTCTTGTCACAAGGCTTTATAATCGACGGTCATGATGGTTGTTGGTTCTTCCTCTTTAAAACTCAGGTCATTATAGAATATGGAGGATCCGACCTCAATGTCAATGGAGTAGATAGGATGGTTATTCAACTGTGTCTTACTGCTTACCATGTACTTCAGAATTACTTCTCTGTATAATCATCTCTCCTGACAAAAAACAAGAATGGTAGCATAGGACATGTCCATATGCAGAGTTTCCTTTAATTTTGCAACCCACAACCTAGATAAAAACATGCAAAAATTAGGGGGTATATCAGCCACGACCACTTCCATGACCATGTTCTTTGAAGTAATTTGGGCCAGCAACACGACCAAGTCTTTGACTTTCCTTGAATAGAAAGAAAAGAGGTCCTTATAGGGCCTGGTGATGTCCAAACCCAACTCGTCCATGATCACCTTTGGCATGAGGTTGTGCAACGCACCTGAATCTAGCATGGTGTTATGGAGGGTCATGTCATGGACCTTGAGACTGACATAAAATGGGGGAATGTCCTCAGTATCATTCATCTCCTCTACGTGCATACCAAATAAGATAGGAGGGTGATCATCCTAGACATTCAAAGTGTCAGGGGTTTCTCCCATTTTCAAGATTTTAATAATCTTCTCCCGATACTCACCCTTTTTAATAAGTTCATTGAATGGGATAGCGATTTTGATCTTGGCCATTTCACTCTCAAATTTAAAGGGGGGAGAGACTTTTTCTACCTCTTTTCCATGCGTTTCTCGGCTTGTCTCTGGCGCTTTCTTCAAAATCTCCTCCTTCGATTTTCCTTTTCAGCTGAATCTTTGGTCAGGTTGTCTAGTTTCGGGCCACTTGTGGAAGGGGTATCCACCGGAGTTTTCCTTATGGGATTTTTTTGTTGAGTTTCGGTAGGAGCCTTCTTGCTACTTAGGTTGTATTGTTTCTAAAACTGCACGATGGTGTTGTGATATCCTTTCCTGAATTCTTTCGTTTCCCAAGAGAGTGAGTCATCTTTATACAACATAATATCGTCATTTTTTCTCATGTATTGATCATGTTCTCCCTTCATAAAAAACACACGCGTGTTTTTGTAATCACAACAATCCATTTGGTCTTCGAAAATTTGATCAAAATACTTGTCCGCGTAATTATTTTGGAACGAAGGTCTTGTTTGTTTGTCACCCTGTTCTCTCTTCTCCCTCTATCTGATATGAGGGACCTGACCCCTTCAGAGGTTCTGATTTTTGGGTTGGGGGTCATGTTGTTCTCGGCCAAGGGGTCTGTTTCCCACGGACATTCTTTCCATTAGTTTCTCCATGGTCTTCGTCATTGAGTCGAATTTATCGTCTGAGGAACTAGATGTTGATGGTTGCGTATCCCCTTGGTGTTTCTGATCACCTATGTTGAATCTTTGTTTGATATTAATTGACACCATTAAACTTACCTTGACCTCGATTGTGTCACTCATCATAGCGTCTAGATTTGTTGATCTCCATTATCTCAACATCAAAGATAAATCGTTGTCAAAGGAATCAGTGTATCGTAGTTGCGCAGCCCCGAGAGGTGGCTGGACTTCCACGGGAATTGAGTTATACACCCTCATGAAATGGGTTGAGAAATATTCCACCGTCTCCTCCAGTGCACTCTTCATGTTATTGTACTATGTCAGCAGCTTCAAGGGGTTCTTCTTGTCTCCCCATCTAGTTGTTGTATCATTTTCATAAATTGGATGAGAAAAAGAGGGACACCTACAAGTTCAGTTGGGTCAGCTGAACATGATAGAAGTTAGTGAAAGAGTTAGACACATCAAGCACAAGAAATAAATACAAAACTAAGATAATAACAACTAAAGAAACAAAACTAAAGTGCATAAGGAAATTAGAACCAAAATCAACCAAAAAATTGACCAATATTCATGCCACCAATGGATATATTGTATTAGTTGGCAAACACCAAAGAGAAAGGGAGACTTGTGGGTCCCCTATTCCTCCAAGGGAGGGCTATTGAATCCCCTATATGAAATATCTTCTTACAAATGGAAAACTAAAAAGGGAAATGGTGAAGAAATCTAAAGTTCATTCTCTGAAGAAGTGAGGAGAATAGCTCAATGAAATGATGCTAGTATGATCCAAGAAGGAAAGAGGTTCCTTGTAGGAGAATAGAGGCAACATAACAATACAAATAGATTCTTTGAAATATAGTGCACCCATGGCCTCTTTTGATAGCTAATATTTGAGGCATTATCCAACCAGTCTTTAGTGTGAATAAGGGGCCCTTTAAGGCACCTTTAGGTCTTTGACCAGTGCCCCACTCGAATTCAGTTCAGATTTAAGGGTAAAATCGACTTGGGAGATGAACTAGAAGTGGGTGGGAGGCTGACCAGAATAAAAAATGTGCCATTCTCTAGTGTGTGCGTCTTTTTGCGTACACAGTCATGCATAGGCTACACAGTCATGCATAGGCTGCATATGCTCTTTCCCTGCATTTTCGACTAGTGCATGTGCACATGCATCCTTTGTTTGTTGAGCGCATGTTTATTTTAGAAATTGTTGTATAGTTTATACCCTTTGGAAATGCATTTTTTGGTCCATGAATGAAATAACAGGTGTTTGGAGATGCTAGATTCCTGTGACCATTTGCGGATGAAATTTCAGTGATAACATATGCCCTCTTATGTGTGAAGTTAGGAGCATACGTATAGCCAAAATACATCAACGTTTCTTATACTGAGAGTACCATTGTAAGAAAGAGTGTTGAGAGGAATTGCAAGAGAGACCCATTGGAGGGAGAGGGGAACCTGTAGGACCCAAACCTTTCTTGAGGTGTGGGAAAATAAAAACTGTATACAAATGAGGCAGGCATGCCCCATGCTCTTGCCATGTAACTCAAATGTGTAAGATAGTAGCTGAAGTTGTATGTTGATGTAGATAACTACAACACCCTCGAGAGTGGGTTGAGAATGGTAGACGACAATTCTTATGGTAAACGTACTTTGAAAACGAGGTGATGACACGTGTAAGGGGTGTTGATGATTCGCAGGCATTGATAGCCCAACAAATTCCAGAGGTTTTTGACTAGTATAACACAACTGCAATCGTCACGAAGTAAGACCCACCGTAGCATGCGATTATGTTGGCGTTGAAATTTATGGGGGTCAACGACAATAGAGAGAAATGATGGTTCTCACTGTGCTGTCTGAGACTCCTCATTCTAAAGGTAATCAGAATAAAGATATTGTTGCCCTTCTGGAAACTGTGTTGATGTCGACAGAAAAGGAGATGTGACACCAAGAAGCAAAGGGATTCATGAAATCCACTAGATGAGATTAGGAACTGATGAGATACATGGACAAATTCAAGATGTGGTGAGACTCAAGACTATCCTTGGTTGGGGATATATGTGAAGTATGAGTGGCAGCAACCGTGAAACTGGATCTAGCATCAGGGGGACAACTAGACATGGTTTTAAATTGTGCCAGAGGCATGAAAATGTAGACAAAATCAGAGATCGAAGGTACATGGACGGTGGGATACTTGGGGTATATGGACGATGTCAACAAGCATAGAATGTAAAGGAATTCCCCAACCAAGGACGACAGGGGTTGCTTTTCTAGAAAAGGAAGGTCGCTAAAGGAGACAACAAAAAGATATTTGAATGCTGGAAACAAAAGGCATTGTACAATTACTAAATAAATAAAGAATAAGGTGGGATAAGTGTATAGATACAGAAACAAGTGACCCCATGCAAGATGGATTGACCAGTGAGGGCACAAGTTGTATGGAAAATTGGTGTAGGGTGGGGGCCCCATGGGTGGGTTTCTATATGAGGTAGATGAATGGAGGGAAATTTGCAGATGGGAAAACTGATTGTGGATGAAAGTGGAAGGTTAATGATGCTACGATGGTGCAATCAAATTAGAACTGTGAGGAGATATATTGGGAGTCCATTGGGAAAGCTAGCAAAATGAGGAGAAGGAGTATGTGGTTGATTCTCGAACATGTGTAAGACTAACGAGACTCCCATCCCTAGGGGGTGAAAGAATCATGAGTGTCAAAGTTCCAAAGGGGACTATGAAGGGGACAACTCATGTAGGAGAGAGTGCTACCGGTTGAAAGTATTGAAATGCAGTGGAGGTGATAGTACTGTAGAGTTGGATGTGAGGATCCTACAGGAAAATGTCAGAGGGTGTGACTGGGAGATGCAATGGATATTCAGATGGAATGATTACATGCCAATGTTGATCATATACCTAAAGGGGCTGCGTTGATGTGGGATGACTAAGTACCTGCACACATGAAAACCGAATACCCGACGTGAACAATATCTGAGGAGAAAGAACATATGACAGTTATTCTATAATTTTGAACATAAGAATGTGTAATTAGGTGTGTTGTGAGAAAAATTCTCCCCCGGGGCTGAGGATGGATGGTGACCCAGGGAATGTTACTGTGTAGGTGGTGGGATCCTGATCCCGTGGCTAAAAATGGATTAGAAAACGGATGCTTTGAGCTCCTATAATTGAGCATGGAAGTTTGGCAAAAGGGACTATATATAGTTGTGAGCCCCACATTGCCACCTCATTTGTACCTGTTGCTAGAATGAGTTGACGAGAGGTTTGTAGAAGAGATTTGAAGATTCTGGGAGTTTGAGCCAGCCGATCCAGGATTAGCAAGAGCCAGGTTAGTGGTCTCATTCTCCTTCATAGTAATTATGTTTTATTTTATTGGAAGGGTCACACGGAGGTTCGTATGATGGGGTTTTGTGAGGGTGCCCCCCCCCAGTGCGCGGGCGATCGAAGGATTCCCGCACGTGGGTGCATGGTTTTATAGAGGACAACCATGCATGGGGGAACATGATTAAGTGAAACAGGTGCAGATTTGATGCATGCCTATTCAAAGCAGAGCCGCGCACTTGTGTGCAGATGTTTCTTCGATAGTTGGGCACATGTGTGCGGCTGTGGAGTGAACAGGCATACATGAATGCACGCTAGTGTGTGTGACAGGTGCAGATTGATGTGAATTTGTTTCTTTGATAGTTGCACATTGATGTGAAATTGTGTGAAGAACACGCGCGCATATGTGATCAGCTATGAGGGTGATAGCCACGCACATGAGGCAAAGATGGGGGATGAAAAACTTGTCTTTCTTGAAGTTTTTGTATGAAGTGTGATGGCTCATAAAGTATTGTTTGTGTGAATGTAGGTGAGAAGTTTAGGATGCCATTCCACTGGAGGGAGAGGGATTGGGCATGCCTTAGGGAGGAAGTGAGGGATGACGAGTCAAGTGTTTGGCAGCCTGTGGGTTGCTAAATTTCTTTGATTGTTCATTGTTATGGGCAAAGGATTAACTGTTGCAGTTTGTGATTTCTATGTGGAGCACTGAGCTAAAACACTTCATTGTGTGAGGGGAGCAGCTGACATTCTCTCTGATGGAGGATGTCTACTTTCTGACTGGGCTCCCTTTTCAGGGGAAATCCCTACCTATTGATCCCCAGTTTCTAGGGGAGGCACACTTGGTGGACTTGGTCCAAACATATTGTTTAGGGGGAAATTTTATGTTAGTATCGATTGTGCAGATTGGGGCGATGGATGCGCTGGTGCATCATTGCATCACCACGATGATCATGAGGATATACAGATCCCTAGCTACTCAGTAGATCATTGGTGGTCAGCTGAGGATCATGCAGAGGGCATTGGGTGGGGATCATTTTCCCTGGGGCTTGATGTTGCAGACCAGATGATGGGGAAGCTCAACCGATGTCAAGTTGCTGACTCAGGGGAGTTATCCTTTGGGTCGATCTTGGTGGCATCGAGAGGGTGCCCATGTTGTGTTTGAGAGTTTTGTTGGAGGTGACTGATGCATGATAGCCATGATTGATGCGGTGGGAATCAATTTTGGTATGACATGGGGGTGGGGAGGGTGGCCATTATTTTATGACCAAGTTGGCATGTGTGTGGCATCAGATGCAACAGATCATCCTGTGGTACCTGTATGGCAAGATGGATTGCCGTTAGGACCCAGACATGGTCTTACCTCTTGGAGAGGTTTGGGACCATAGAGGTATGTTGATGTATTTGATGTTTTGTAATTTTTGATAGTATAGAATATGTTTTATGTATGGATAGATGCTAATGCTATCGTTTTTTTGTTGTGTGTGCATATGTGGGTCCATGCAGGTGAGAGGTGGAGTTGGTTAGAGCACCATATCTTTAGGGGCCCATGAGACCAATGCAGGGAGAGCCACAGGTAGGAGAGAGACAACGGAAGGATGAGGCTAACATGAGGTTAGCCGTTGATGAGAGAGCTGGTAGGAGGTGCATATTTGATGACCCCAGTGTAGGGCCATCACATGCTCCTCCGACAGAGGTTAGCATATTGTTAGAGGACTTTTGCCACTGATTGGAGGTAGTCCTACAGGGAGTGCCTAAGGGAATGTAGACTCAAATCCAGGATGAGGGAGTTCAAGAGAAGTGCATGGGCCTTTCAATAGAGTTGCAAACTTTGATCTGTAGAGCAGCTGTGGAGGGGGAAGCTATGGATGGGAAGCTACCCCCAGGACTTGGAGGACCCCCATATAGTGGGGCACCTCCTCTAAATAGAGGATTGGGTGGTGCTTCTCTAGAGGCACCATGATTTCTCTGGATGTTTATTTTTTGTATTTATATAGGCCTGCAAGCCCATTTTTGTATAGGGTAGTGTGACACCTATTTTGTACCTATATGGATGAGGGGGTTCACCTTCCTATGGGTGATGTATATTTTGTACCACTTTTGTAAACATTTGATGATACATTGATCGTTATATATATATATGTGTGTGTGTGTGTGTGTGTGTGTGTGTGTGTGTGTGTGTGTGTGTGTGTGTGTGTGTGTGTATGGATATACATTTTTGGGATCTCTGTGATGTTCACATGTTATGATGTTCTGTGATTCTTTTTTATGATGTCTAATCTATATGTTGTGATAGACTTTTGATGATTTATGTATGTCTAATGGTGTCTTGATGTGATGAATGCCAATCTAACACTAGTTTAGCCAAATTATCTACTATTTGATTGAATTGTCATGGAATATGTGTAAATGTGATTGAATCAAAATGTTGAGATAAAACTCTAACTTGCAGGTATTTGTGGAAGAGGCAAGGATCATGGAAACGATACACATTGTTGAGTTGCAGGACGACAAGCTGGGAATCTAATAAGATGATAAGGTGGAAAATATGGTGGTGATTAGCCTAGACAAGGAGGCCAATGACGACTATGTATTTTTCTTGGTTGTTGGTTGCTGAGCCCAAACATATGCCGTTAGAGTGGAGTAGTTCATGTGAGGGGGTCAATCGTCTAGCTCCGTCAGCATAACCAATGTGGTAGGACGATGGAGGAAGCATCTATCAATAACAAAAATGGGATATCAGACACTAGGCATGGAGAAAAAAGAAGATTAAAAACTCTATAAAACATGTACAAAAAAGAAAAATTCTAGTGTAGACTGACTACGCTTAGGCGTAAAATTTGTTTAAGTACAACCTGTTGACAAGTTATTTGAGAGGGTAGCCTTTGGGAGAGGCCATGATGTATGCACCTTTAGTGAGGCAGTGTTGGACGATGTACAATCCATGCCATAATAACTCGAATTTTCCATTCCCAAGGGTATCGTGAGCGATATCGTAGGCAAGGACGAGGTCTCCTTCATTAAATGATCGAAGGTTAACATGGTGGTCAAAGGTGGCCTTTGACCATTTTTTGGCTACCTCATTGTTCTGTAATCAAGACCGATGGCATTCATCTAGTGAATATAAGTTTATCAAGTACTTCTCCATTGGAGCAGTGTTAGGTAATAGCTCGATAGCGGTGCACAATGTGGGAATTTGGAACTCGATGGGGAGAGTGGCTTCGACCCCATGGAGGAGGTGGAATGGTGTAAAACCAGTGGTAGTTTTAACTGTCATGCGATAATCCCATAGTGCAGAAAACAACATATGATGCCAATTGGTCTTATGTTTGTTGACAATACGCTGCAACATTGTTTTGAGGACCTTGTTGACTACCTCTATCTGTCTGTTGGACTGAGGGTAGTAGGGTGAGGAAAACTCATGAAAGAAGCCTAAATTTAAGGAAAGTTCAATGAAGAGCTCATTCTCAAAGTGTTTTTCATGATCAGAGACTAGCTTAAGTGGTACTTTGAAGTGAAAGATGATGTGATTAAATAAAAAACGTGTCGCGATGTTAGTGGTGTTGTTGAAAGTAGGCATGACTTCACCCCATTTGGTGAAGTAATCGACTTCCATGAAAATGTACCTGTGTCCATTGCTAGATGGAGGGTTCCAAGTCATGAAGTCAATAACCCATTTGAAAAAGGGGATGACAGTGATGACTAGGTGTAGAAGAGTGGGTGGCACTCGTTCTTTGTTTTCATAAAGCTAGCATTTTTCGCACTATTTCACAGCGTGGATGCAGTCATGAAACAATGTGGGCCAGAAGTATCCTTCTCGAATAATCTTCTGGGCGGTGGACATTACTAAGAGGTGGCCATCGCAAGAGCCGTTGTGGAAATCATTCAATACTCTATTGGCTTCGTCAATGGTCAAACATCGATGGAGTATGGTGTCGACCCCTCGTCGATATAAGATGTCACCAGTAAGAAGATATCGAGGGTTCTAATGACGAATGCGATGACAATTGTCTCTAGAGCGGTGATACCCAAACATTTGTGTCCAGATATAGAAGAGAAGGTCACCATACTAGGGGTCATTTGAGGCGATGTAGAAGAGGTGTTCGTAGGGGAAGTCTATATTGATGGGTGAACTAGGAGAATCTGAGGGAAATGTCATGATGAGCTCAGTGAGGATGAGCACTTTCTTGCTTTTGGGAGTTGAAAAATCTAGGTCGTACTCCTGAAGGATGATGATCCATCGGGCAAATTTACTGTTAATTTTTCATCGATTAAGCAAGTACTGCATGGGGTTGGAATCTGCCATGACTTTGGTAGTGCGAAGCAAGATATAATGATGTAGTGTTTGGACTGCGAGGGAGAGTTTCTCTTCATGGTTGTATTTTAGGGGTGGTCCTGAAATATTTTTACTGATGTAGTAAATGACTTGCTCACGACCATCATCCCCTAGTTGGATGAGAACTCCTACTACTGAGACAATTGAGGCTGATAAGTAGAGGATGTAGACGCGATCATAATTGGGTGGACTAATCAATGGGGTGTTGGAGAGAACCGCTTTCAAATCATCAAAAGTGGTGTGGGCATGTTCATCCCATCGAAATTGGATATCACGACGCAGTAGTAGAATAAAACCATGTGCACAAGTGGCATAGTCGGGGAAAAAGTGTTGCAAAAATTTGGCTTTTCCTTGTAGGCTCTGCAGTTGGTGCAAATTTTTGGGTGGTGGAATTTTGGTGATGGCTTGGACCTTGAGGGGGTCCACTATGATTCCATGTTGGGAGACGATGAACCTAAGGAGGTGTCCAACGGTAATGTAGAATACACACTTGAGGGGGTTCAAGCATATATTGTACTGACGACACCATTGAAAGACAACTCATAATTCATATAGATGTTGTGTTCGTTTCTTGGATCGAGTAGTGAGGTTGTCCAAGTAATTGAGGATGATGCGAGAGAGATCATGGAAAACATAGGTCATGGCTCATTGGAACATTGCACCAGCATTCTTGAGTCCAAAAGGCATGACACGATATGCAAAAGTGCCCCATGGGGTGGTGAATGCGGTTTTATACTGATCTGATGGGTGGATCTATATTTGATTGTAGCTAGAGAATCCATCCATGAAGGATAAGGCCTCATGGCTGGCGCAGTCATTGATAATTTGGTTGATGAAAGGCATAGGAAAGTTGTCTTTGGGAAAAGCATGATTGAGATCGTGAAAGTCAGTGTATACGCAAATGGTGCCCTGTTTTTTGTTGACAGGGATGGGGTTGGAAACCCATGATGTGTATGCGATGGGGTATATGAACCCGACAACACGTAGTTTGTCAATTTCAGATTTGATGGCCTCTTCTTTGGATGGGTGCAGTGGGTGTTGCTTTTGACGTACAAGGGTGATATCCGACCAGTTATCGAGACGATGTTCGATAATAGAAGAATCAAGGCCAAGCATCTATGTGTATGAATAGGAAAAATTGTCCCAGTATTCCTGGAAGAGAGATTTGTAAGTTGTGAGTTCTTTCGGGGAGCATGCAGCACCAATGGTGATTTCCTCTATGATTCCTAGATTGACAAAAATGTCAATTTTGACAGTGGGGGAAATATTGGCCATGTTGTCATCTTCAAAAGCATCGGGGGTAGGGATAGGGTTGTTAAACTAGTCTATATGCCCTAATGGGATGAAATCCTTAGTTTCGATTGTGCATATGGAGGTTTGACTAGGAGGGATAAAGGTGTCTTGTGAGGGAAAGAGAACTTTGTGGTGAAGCGCATTCCATGGGAAATCGAGTGTAGTTAATTCCTCGAGGATATCTTTGTCATAGTGGAAGGTGTGAGAATATAAGGGATCTGGGGAAGTAACCTTGGGGAGTGTCACCGTGTGATGGTATTTAGGTGGTGGAGTCATAGAGGAGGTATCAAAAAGATGGTGCGACGATGTTCTTGACATAAACCAAATGTCCAGATATTGTGGGTTAAAAAGTATGATCGGTCATAAGATTTCCTGACGGAAATGAACCGGGGAATTGGGGGAAAATACTCATACAGGCTATCCATGAAGGATGGAGGAGTGAGAAGCATCTCAGACTCAGGAGAGAGAATATGAACAATATCTGGAGAGGGAGTAGGGGGAATCACTTGTATTGTAGGAAGTGAGGGGTTTGGAGGCTTTTGAATAAGGGCCATTTGGCGACGCCTGTATTCAATGATCGTAGGACACTGGCATGGATGATTTTAAGGATGGAAATTTATTTTAAAATGTAGAAACCTTGTCGAATCTAACTAATCCTTCATATTCCAACTATAAATGTTTGGCTATATTTTTGTAAAAATATTCTAATTTCTAAGGATTTTATATAGTTTTTATAAACTTTTGGCGATTTTTAAGGTAAAATAATTTTATCCTATAGAATTTG
>ML787670.1:22230-48865 GCA_009831015.1 Picea engelmannii | reverse complement strand
TGGCTAGTGGGGGGGGAGGGTAGTGTCGTCAAAGTTATGACTGGGATCTTCATTGGGATTCCCTCGTTTTGGGGAGGGAGGGATGGTTGAGGAACCATCTCATGTGGGTGTAGATACCAAACCAGAATAGAAAGTACCATGTTAGAAAGGGTAAGCATTGCGGCTACCTAGAAATATTGTACACCTAGTGGGGGGTAGAAGAAGGGGATTTGCGTAATGGCTTGGGGACCTGTCTCCCAAACTGGTATGCGACCCTAGGGGAGAGTGAAACTGGGAACAAGTGGTGTCAAAGGGTTCTCAAGGGGGTCCTGAGGTAGGGTTTATGTGACTAGTGGGACATCAAGGAGTGAAGAAGCCTCGGTGGGAGAAATGGTATCTCCAGTTTCCATTCCATCGAAAGATATGACACACACTTGTGTTGAGGGATGTATGAGCGGTGGTGCTCCATGGTATGTCCCTAGAAAGGATGAGTCCTTGAAAATTATGGGGCCCATATCGATGAGTGGGTAGGCATCAGAATTAGTATGGACAAGAGGTAGGATGTTATCGATGATGGAGGAATGGTTTGGCTTGTAATGTGAGACTTGGTCGATGGTGATGATATTCACGTTGTGGGGGGACATCATCATTCGAAACATAGAAGAGGCCACAACCTTCATAGCATACATGTAACTATGTCCAAACAATATGTTGTAATTGAGTAGGGCATCGATAACCTCAATGTCAATAAGAATGGTTTTTCCCCCGATTTCAATGGGGACATTTTGAAAGAGCCCTTTAGGAGAGGATTGGCGTCCATCATAAGCTCTCAAAGTGATGGCAGATGGTATTAGCTTGGGTGAGACAAGTTTCTACCATATGGTTTTGGACATGATGCATGTGGATGCACCTTCATCAATGATGCATCGATGAACTGTGGTGTTCCAAATTTTGACTGGTATCTAGAAAGCTACCAAAGTGGGGAGATGGGGTTCCCCACAATCTAGATCAAAAGTGATGATTCTAGTATCAACAGGTTCGACTTCCCCCAAGACGGAAAGAAATCATTTCGATTGTGCGGAAAAGGTTTGGAGGGCTTCCAAGATTGACATGGCTACAAGAGATTGTGCCAAGTCATCGACCAGACTATAATTGTGTGTCGCCCTAGCTTGAGGGTTGTTGGCATTCCGTCGTAATGGAATGCAAGGAATACGAAGGGGTGGTTCAGTTCTATGGCATGGGATCATCAATGGTTTCCCATATGTAATTGGAACTATTTCCAAAGTGGTGGGGGTAGATTTAGGGGGTGCCCTATATTGACAACTATGCGTTTGTAGGAGGATTTCTTCTTCTCTAGTGAGGAGGATAGTGTGATCCACTGGATTCCTAGGGTTTTTATATTGTCCCATCTGTGGTGGGGCAGAGTGTACTTATTGATGAGTATTCATCACACCTTCATGTGGAACAGGGTTTTTCAATACCACTGGGGGTGGTTGTTGCAAATATTGATGTGGGGCTTACTGAGGGGTAGGCGGTGTTGTAGGACGTGGTGCATTCATGGAATATTTCATCCATTTGAAGTCGACGATTTGGGGGAAATGGTGATAATGGGGAGGAGGGTAATAAGGATGTCATCCATATGCCAGTGGATGTTGGGGTGTACTATACATAGGTGGTGGTTGGATGTATGGATTGTGGTGTGTTTTTGTACCAATCAATTCATCTGTTGAGTGAGACATCCCAAGTATGTCCTGGCCAAATGGGACGGGTCTCAGGGTGTCAGGTAGTACTATATATAAGTATCCTTACTACGAATAAATGAGGTCATATAGTTGAGCCTTGTTGATGGCTTCCTCTTCACTTTGGGAGAAGGTAGAGTCCACATCTTTGGCAAGGAGAGGGACACGTGATATGAGAAACCAATTGAGGCATTCTTGTTTGGTGGTTTCTACTTTTCATAAACCACATTGTAGATTCCATTCATGAATGTGGTCGGTGATATGTGTGGCTGAGGTTTGTTTAAAAACAGAGAGAATTTCTAGACCATTTTCATGGAGAATTGGTAGTTGAAAGAAGGTCAAAAATGTTTTGGCTAGTGATTCAAAAGTCACATGAGACCCTGATTTTTCTTCTACATACCACTTGGCTGATGGGCTTGTGAGTGTGCACTGAAATAACCTTAATTGGATGGAGTTGTCCATGATTCTGTTTGAAGAGCACCATAGGTGGAAGGTTATGACATGGTTGGTAGGATCTTCTCCCACCTTTCCTTCAAACTTGGGAATGTCTGAAGGTAGTTTGGTAGGAATTGCAGGCCATGTGGGGTCTCACAATATAGGATCGTTTGTGAGCTTGATCAGATTCGATATGTTGAGGGAGGCCAAATATGGCATCTGGAGTGGTGTTGGAGGATTAGTTCTAGCCATGGTGTGAGTGTTTTGTGGACCTGACCTATGAGGGGGGTTAAGTGGGGTTGTACTTCCCCCTTAGGAAGAAGTTCTTCCTCCACTTGCTTGTAAAGGAGAGATAGTGGATGGTTGGCCTTTGGAAGTGGACCCAAGTAAAGTGGAACCAAGCAAATTTGATCCGAATATAGTATCACTCATAGGGGTGTGAGAGGGTTGGGTCGATGAGTTGGAAATACTAGGAACTCCTCCTAGAAGAGGAGGGAGGTTTTGAAAGCATATGGAACGACGAGGATTCTATGGGTCCCCTATGATGTCCGACTAGCAAAATGAATGTGTGTGAATGGTGATGAGAGTAATAAAATGAACAATATATTTTGTATAATTTTGGACCTTCACAATATATCTCACAATCGTATGTAATCATAAGAGCATCATACATAAATCAACTGAAAAGAAGCATACATGTGGGTAGGTGGATTTTGTCCGTGTGGGATAAAAAATAAAACAATTGCATGTGTCCTTAAAAGACGTAATGTCCTTCCTCTCAAATAACACTGGACCTTCCAATAACACTCAATAGTGGGATCTAAAGCCACCGAAAGAGGAACTAGTGAAGGATGAAACAATCAATTATAATGAGGGGTAGAGGGTTCATATCCTGAAAGAGCTGACGATATTTCCCAATAGCCAGACAAAATCCGATCAAGGTGCAATTGTAGCCCACAATTGCCACCTAGGTAGATGTCCTAAAATTTGGCCACTAGGTACCTCAGTCAAAGTGTGTCATTTAGATTTTTGGCCTCAGAAATGGGTCACTGGATGGATCTCATCTAAGAAGTGGGTGCCTCAATGGGGGATGCACAGAACAACCGAACCTTAGCCTTCGACCCTTCATGGGTATCTCCCTGACTTATGGTGTTAGGAACACTTGAATTGGAGGATTTAAAGTTCCCTATTTGTCAACTTATAATGTTTGAATATGTGAGAACCAGATAATGGGGAGTTATTTGGATTCCTATCCCCGAGATCCTACCTAGACTAAAAATTTCTTTTAGCACCTCCTGTGGAGGAAAACTTGGTGAGTTTTTAGAAAAAAAATTAGATGTGGTTGTTTGACAGATTGGGGGTGTGAACCAATTTCGTTTGAATTAAGTGGGAGTGGATAATTCCTTCAAGAAAAAGTGGGACGTTTCAGAATCCCTTTGGAGGAAACCTACTTCAACCTCCAAATTCAAGATGAAATTATGTGAGTGAGTAGTGATTTTGTGTATGAGCAAGTGATAGAATGTGAGGAAACCTTGCAACTGTCATTTTTTCATGGAAACCTGCACAGGAGATCTAGCTAAAGCAAGTACAAACAAAGATTATCAAGAAAGGAAGAGAGATTCAATATGGAAGAATGATAAAATATATTCACACTACTCCAATGAGATGATGATTGATACATAGATCATGATCAATATGATGCAATGAATGAGTGGAATACACTCATATATAGGGCAAAGCATTCCATAATTAAGAAAAGAAATCAAGCAGTTAAATTTCCTTAGGAATGCATGCATGCATAATAGTGATGGTAAAAAAAGAAAGTCTAAATAAAACTAGTCAGTTAACTCGCACTGAACTAATGTGTCAAAAATAGAAATTTCTCCAACACCCCCCCTAAACATCACTATGGAGTAAAAAATGAGTCCCAGCTACTAGTCCATTTTAGGTACTCATGTACAATGAAACTAATGAACACTGAATAAAAGTGAGGAAAGAGGGAAAACCACGTGGGAACAAAACCCCCCCTCAAAAGATAATGTATCAAAAGAAGAAAATGACAACTGCTAGGCAACTGTGTTCTTCACTCCAAGATGATCCCTCAAAGTTCGAAACTTCTGCTCATTGAAATTCCTCGTGAAGATGCAGAAATATTTATGGATCCGATGAAGTCCTTTGGGAACCTGTTGGGCCTTGTACTTCTTGATCCTATGGACCCATATGCACCTGAAAATATTCCTTTCTGGTGAATGTGGAACCAGATTCCAAGCCTGGTTCTACAGGAGTGAGTCATACTCATTCTGCATGGCAACTTTCCATAATGGATTTCCCACAACCCTATTGTAGTTTTGTGGATCGGTAGATTGAACCATATAGATATGCATGGGAATCGCAGGTTCTGAAGCTGAAAATACATGAGAAGGCTCCTCATGTTGAGATTGAGTCCTCCTCGAATCCAATGGATTCCTTGAAAGGTTGCCTACTGCCTGAAGTGTGGTATGTGCCTTCTTGGGAATCTGTTGAAGCTTCGACGTTGGCTTCTTATCTGGATGTACTACCTTCTTATTTCCATGTACATAATATGAGTGTATGGAATCATCTATGATGTATGAAACTGATGGGAGAACAAGAGTATATGCATGTTTCAGTGGAGGTGCATGCAAAGTAATCTCCTTATGTGTAAGTAGAATAGAGGAGTCATTGTCAGAAAACTTAGTGAATTTATACAACCTTGACTTGTGATCCACCTCACCAATTGCAATAATGAAATTGTCATGGACGTCAATTACTGAAACTGAATCTGATGTAAATTCAACCTTTTTACCTTTTTGAGTTATCTGGTAAACTGAGAGCATATTCATAGAAAGATTTGGAACATGTAGAACATTCTCAAAACTGCCATTGTGGAGTTCCACTCTCCCTTCTCCTACTAATGCTACTAGAGTATCATCCCCCATGAGAATAGGGGGTCTTGAGCAAGAACTCAAATAAGAGAAAACTTCCTCTTTTTCTTCCATATGATGGGTTGCACCAGAATCTATAATCCATGAATCAGATGAGGAATTAATTGCAACAAGAGCATGATGATTACCTTTCTTAGGAGCATGATCTTCTTCCTTCTGCTTCTTGAGTCCCTTTGGAATGAAGTTTCCAAGGTTGTTCTTCTAAAGTGCATGTTCCATAAGATCGATATGTTTCTTCATGCATGTGGATTCTTCATGATTTGGTTTATTGCAGTAAGTGCACTTATTTCCCTTCTTCTTCTTCTTGGAATCTAAAGAGTCTTTGAAACCTGAAGAATCATTAAAGGATTTGGAATATCCCTCCTTCCTATTATGTTTGAATGACCCTTTTCCATCTTGCATGGTGAGTGCATGTGCTTTGGGATATTTCATGAGGTACATATGTATGAGTTTTCTCTGCTCTTGTGTAAGAGACTTAATGAACTGAGCCAACGTAGGCATTTTCCAATTTGTTCCAAAAAGACATCTGCCATAATGGAAATTGGACACATATACAGCGTATTCCGGTCCTATCTTGGCCAAGATTGTTAGAATAAGTTGTTTCTCTTGTGTAGAATTATCAATACCACTTTCACCCAAGCTCAATAACAAAGATTTAAATTTAGTAAGAAAATCTTGTATATTATCAAAACTTTTAGGGTCTAATATATTCAACTCTACCTCAAGCATATGACCTCACATCTCATCCTTCTTTCCAAAGAGTCCTTTCAAGGTGGTCCAGATCTCATTTGGAGTCTTGCATGCAACAACATGAAACCATAAATCAGTGAATATTAACTCAAGAAGTAGTCATGTGGCCTCATCCTTACGGTTCACCCATCTCATCTTCTCAATTGTTGATGTAGGTTCTGTTTCTGTCACCATCGTCAAATTATACAATCCTTTTCTTTTGAGTTGGAATGTCACCTTGGGCTTCCAATCAAAATAATTGTATGGTGTGTGGATTACCACCAAGTTTGACTGTATAATAGTTGTCATATCCATCTCTCCCACTGTTTATAATAACCCCTAAAAAAATTACTCTCAATCTGCAAGTGAAAAAATTAAGAAATTAAGAATTCATATCAGTTTCAAGAGATGATCTTGCGACTTACTTTCTGAGCAAACGATGTGAAATATCACCCAAACGGTTGAAAACCCACTTCCAAAATGGGTCTATTTACATTTTTCATGAGTTGTTTCCTCCAAAACATAATATTTTGGGAGAAATTAATGTGGAAAGGTAGCACCATGGATTCGTATTGGTTTCAGGAGCCTATCTTGCGGCTCACTTTCTAAGAAAACCATGAAGAAGCTCGCGAAACAGTTGAAAACCCACTTCCAAAATGGATCGATTTACTTCCATTGCAGGCCATTTCCTAAAACACGTAACATTTTGGAAGGAATAACTACTGAAATTTACAACCACAGATTTATCTCGTCGAAACTCTGATTTTCCTTATTCTTTGTCTTGTCTGGCTTGCTCCAAGCAACATAGCTCTGATACCATGTCAGTTCTTCATGGAAACCTACACAGGAGATCGAGCTAAAGCAAGTACAAACAAAGATTATCAAGAAAGGAAGAGAGATTCAATATGGAAGAATGAGAAAATATATTCACACTACTTCAATGAGTTGATGATTGATACATAGATCATGATCAATATGATGCAATGAATGAGTGGAATACACTCATACATAGGGAAAAGCATTCCATAATTAAGAAAAACAATGAAGTAGTAAGCTTTCCTTAGGAATGCATGCATGCATAATAGTGATGGTAAAAATAGAAAGTCTAAATAGAACTAGTCAGTTAACTCGCATTGAACTAGTGTGTCGAAAATAGAAATTTCTCCAACAACAACATGTGGACTTTGTGTGGTCCTTACAAGTTTTGATTACCTATCTTATTAGATTTCATTGGTACAACCTTGAAGAATTTTAAAGTCCCTAAAGAACTAGCATGTGGACATGTGGGTCCTTACCAATCCTTTAAAGTCCCTAATGTGATTTAATCTAAGAAATCTCTGAAAAACTATCCTATATTGAAAACCTGTGGGCATGTATGGGCCCATTACAATAATGTTTAAACTCCCCTAGTGATTTAAACTAAGAGAATAGCTTCAAACTATCCTATCTTTGCAACATGTGGGCATGTTTGGGCCCTTGCAAATTTAATATGTTTTGAAAAGAAACTAAGAGGGGGCCCTAGGGGGGATTTGTCCTCTCCTAAAGATTTTGTTTTTAAGGGAGATTAAATCTTCCCTCAATTGTTTTTTGGATTCTCAAGATCGCTCTATGGTGCGAGAGAATAGCATACTCAATGAATGAATTTCAATTTCTGGTCCCAACACAAGTATTTATAATTGTGATAGTGAATGATTCCAACTTATCTTTTACAACCAAAACAAGCCATCCGTGTGGCAACTCAAAGAAAAAAGAGGAAAAAATATGGTTTTTAACCCCCTAAGTGCCTATGTTTTGACTAACCCTTCATGTGGAGAGGCAATCTAAGTGTGGTGCATATTACAAATTGCATAGAATCAATATTTATAAGGATAGGGGCCTTCCAAACATCACAAAAAACTCTTACAATGTTGGATTTATGGATAGATGCATGGGTCACAGAGAAGAAAGACATGCATGTGGTGCCAATGTGAAAAGAAATAATGACCTATTGGCACATGTGCATAGAATGCACTGAGAAATATAATTTTGTTGGTGCACGTGCTTGGAAGATGCACCTATGGGCTGAAAAACCCATGCATGTTCTGATACATGGCCGGGAAGAAAATTTTGAATGAAATTCTCTTATTCCAGCTCTAAATTTAGCTTTTTTCATGTAGGACTGGGCCGGTTATGATTCCTACAAGGTATATTGATAAAAAATAAGTACTCAAACAAACCAAATAGGGAGGAAATTAATACCTTATCCCCAGTATGGTCGCCGATCTGTTGTATCATTTGCACCTCTTGGATGAGAAAAAGAGGGACACCTACAAGTTCAGTTGGTCAGTTGAACATGACAGAAGTTAGTGCAAGAGTTAGACACATCAAGCAAAAAAAATAAATAAACAACTAAGCTAATAACAACTAAAGAAACAAAACTAAAGTGCATAAGGAAATTATAACCAAAATCAACCAAAAAATTGACCAATATTGATGCCACCAATGGATTGATTGTATTAGTGGGAAAACACCAAAGAGAAAGGGAGACTTATGGGTCCCCTCTTCTTCCAAGGGAGATCTATTTAATCCCATATGTGAGAGATATTCTTACAAATGGAAAACTAAAAAAGGAAATGGTGAAGAAATCCAAAGTTCATTCCCTCAAGAGGTGAGGAGAGTAGATCAATGAAATGATGCTAGTATGCTCCAAGAAGGAAAGAGGTTGTAGGAGAATAGAGGCAACATAACAATACAAATAGATTATTTGAAATACAGTGCACCCATGGACTCTTTTTATAGAAAATCTTTGAAGCATTATCCAACCGGTTTTTAGTGTGAACAAGGGGCCCTTTAGGTCTTTGACCAGCCCCCCACTCAAATTCAGTTCAGATTTGAGGGTCAAATAGACTTGGGAGCTGAACCAGAAGTGGGTGGGAGGCTGACCATAATCATAATTGCATCGTTCTTAGGTGTGCGTGGATTTTTTCATACACAGTCGTGCATTGGGTGCATATGCGCTTTCCCTGTGTTTTCGACTAGCGCACATGTGCATGCATCCTTTATTTACTGAGCGCATGTTGATTTTATAACCAATTGTATAGTTTGCACCCTTTGGAAATGCATTTTTTGGGCCATGAATGAACTAATAGGTGTTTCGAGATGTTGGATTCCTGTGACCATTTGGGAATGATTTCACTGATAACACTAGTAATGAAAGACGTTTCAAATGCAGTGAAGTCTTGGATGCTTGTTGTTGGGAGGGATTTGAAACACTTCCTCACCTCCCCCGACAGACTCTGCACGAACAATCTCATCTTTGTGTCTACATAGTCAACCTCCTATAGGTCGACAAAATCATTAAACCAATCTAAATGATTTTGGGTTGAAATGTTCCCTTCAACATCGTAGAGCTTGATCCTATGGCTATAATTCTGAGGAAAAGCATGTAGTTGGGATGGCATAACGAGGGGGGAGAATCTGGCAGCCATGGCTCTAGGAGGGTTAGGTATTTGGGGGATTTTCTTAGGTATTAAAGCTTAAAACCTCTTCTAGTCGAAGACTATATCATCCAAACTGGTCACCGACTTAGACCTGAACATGGTTTTCTCAAACAGGGCATCAAAATCAAGGTCGTCGATGCTTTGCACGTCATTGTTGGGTAAGGAAATGATTTTTTCTAGGTAATAGAATGGGTTTGACGCTTGCTCCCTAGTCCTGCATAGAAGTTTCTCGGGGTCGCACACATGCTCTACAGGGTTTGGGTCAGGATTTTCTCTGGTATAGATCGTCTTTGGAGCTAGGGTTCCTGAATCATGCTACTTTGTGCTACTGGTCTTTTTGACTGGAGTTACCAGGGTAAATGTTTCGGCCAATATATATGGTGTTCCCTCTGTTACCCTTAGGGGTCAAACTATAATGTTAGTCATTCTCCCAGGGAAATTTTATTCAATTTAATCCCCGACAATGATGCCAGAATGTTATCACTCTATAAACTTCGTTTGACTGAGAAACAAATGATAGAGGCAACCTACAAACCAACTTTGAGATCTAAAACTAGCCTTTCGGACCTGGAGAGGGCTCTCTCGGGAGACTTTGTCTTTGTGCAAGATATGGATTTAAGTTTTCACCTAGATTTAACAGCTTTGAATAATAAGTTCTAGTTCTATTGGTGCAAGAGAGTAAGACCTTCGGCTATGAAGTCAATTTAAGAAAACGATAGAAAAAAATGACTCGGTAAATGCAACTTGAGAGGATAAAGGCTAAGCGAGCAACAATATTTAGTTTAAATTCATGGTGTGTAGCGAGGGGAAAAAATCACATGAAGTAACTCAGAGCACCTTTGAGAATGAATTCAGAGTTAACTTAGGGGAAAATGGTTTGTCTGAATGACGTGAATCCCAGGGCATCACACAGTGAATCCTAGGTTCAAAATAACGTTCTGATTCAGGCATAAATAAATATGAATGAAGAATACAGGAAGTACATACCCAAAGAAAGGAAAAAATACATATAACTTCTACAATTAGAATATTTTCATCAAAGCTTCAGGACTTTTTCATTAACTTTCGATCGAGCTTAAACTACATTCAATAGTCATTGTCTACACTAGTTTTTCCAACCAACCTGGCTTACATTGAAAAGATCAATTATATAGGTGAGGGTGTTTCTTGGGATACCCTACTCTCTAGCTACTATCCCTAGAATTTAGGAAACTAACTGTTCTCTGTTAAATGACCTTTCACATGACACCTTTCCAAAAATAGAAACCAATTGTATTCGGTCACATCATGACTGCTTGTCTTTTCCATAGAGATTCGGTTATCTGTAAGGTCTCGTCATGGGGAGAGTGATGTGTCGATGGATTCATTCAATAGGATATTTGAATGATCAAGTGCTCTACCAGACTCTCACCATCCACTATAACAGCCTTGATTTCTGTCACACACTCATTTGTTGTCGTGGGTACATGGCAAGTGACTATCGACTGTTGTAGTAGTTACCAAAATGACAAAACCGTCTAAGGGTGATGCCTTCTTCAAAAATTTCAAGATCTGTGCCACATTTAAGAATGCAATAGTGAACTCAGTTAATATTGTTTCTTCTATGCATTGGTAAGAGTTGTGTGGGTTTTCTCCTCGACCACTTCACATTCTTTGAAGTGCTTCACATTCTTTTCTTCCGACCTCCTCTGATTTTTGCGCAACTGTATGATTGTATCTTTCACATCTATGAGTTGTATCTTGAGCCACATCACATTTCCCTCACAACCCTATGATGCTGGCACCTCAAGGGTCTTCACTTCTAACTGTCATCTTAATTCCCTGTTTTCTTGGTAAAGCTCAGCAATAGCGAGTTGCGCTTGCTTCAACTACTAAGACGACTCTCAAAAATCTATGCCTTTAATATCTATCCTCCTCATTCTACTCCATCTTTCTCGACTTGCACCTTTGACCGGTTCCAATCGAATATCATGCATAAGTAATTCTTCAGCAAGAAAGATTCTACGCAATTCACTCGGGACTCAATTTTCCCCAGCTTCCTTGTTCTTCTTTGGCCTGTCCCTTCTTCGGGGCATTTGATGTTGGGAGGATAGGGCTTCTGATGTCTTTCCTTCCTACGCAACCTCTTCCATTCTAGCCTCTGTGTGATGTGATATTACCCTTTCCACGGATAGAGGGAAATCTCCTTTTGCATCCTTGGGGATGCTCGATGTGAGCAAGAACGAATCCCAATTTCTACCCAACCGTCATAATTCCTCAACTACCAATAATTAAATCATTGAGACATGGGATAGATTCCTTTTCTATTGATCCACTTCATCCTTTGCATTGTTAGCCATCTCTCGAAGGTTCTGCTGTAAGAAAAAGGGTATATTTAATAGTCTTCTTCCTATGAAGTGCATCAACAATATAATGTGATGTGAATGTATCATGTCGAACCTCCCTTCACAGGTGAAATATTTCCTGATTACTCCAAGTAGTTTCCAAAAAGGTTCCTACAAATATCTACTTAGAACTCTGTTGGCAGCCAATTAAATTTTTTTCAATTGCCCTTAAAGCTGCCTACACCTATGTCTCTTGAACTTCAAATTTCTATCGCATTTTGCAAACATAAGACATTTTCATTTCATGCGACATTTGCAATTGGTTTCGATTTATTTTTTCATGACTGAAAGCGTGAAAACTCCCCCATCGTTATGTGGACTGTCATGATCTGCCCATTGATATTCTGATTGGTACTTACCTTTGGTTTATTTTTAGAATTATGTCCATTTGCCTATTATCACTCTGATTGCGCAACTTGATTTTTATTTAATTGATAAAGCTTTGAGCATGTTGATTGATGAATATAGGGGTCTTGGTGAATTAAAGGTTTTTATATGGTATGATCCTCATTACTATAAGCTCTTGACTTATTGATTTTATGAAGTCTCTTGTCGCAATGTTTATAAACTTTGATTATGCAAAAGGCGCATGGGTCACATATAAGGTTGATTTCATATTGAATGGAAATGTTTGATTATACACATGGCACATTGGTGAAACATTTGTATTTTACTTGGTTTGAATTATACTATGGCACATTGATATATGGTTTTGGATTTTACATTGATTAATTGCACATTGATATGATTATCCACCATTCGAAATTTCGGTTTGGCCGATTAGTATGGTTTAAACGATATGATGAACGATTGAACAACACTGTACTGTGCAATTAATATGCTGCATGGCGGTGATAATACCACCACCTTCGCACACATACATTAATTCATTCCCCTTCGAGCGCTTGCAACTGTTATCCATAGCGATTTTTGCCCCTGTGTATTGTTATGTTCAATCCAAACCCTACCATGCACCCGCACCATGGCTCCAGTCATGAGGACTGAACCCAATGGTAGCCAGGCTTTGTTAATGTTTGATGGTGCTTACAGTGACCTGGAAGAATTCGGATGGCTCCCGTTCATACGAAAGTTTGATGGTTATAACCCTAGCGTGGCTCGGGAATTTGCAGTAACCTTTGATGGATGTCGAGCCAAGGTAGGGGATGTGCAGTTGGAAATTGATGAGCAATTTCTCAGTCAAGCTATCGGTCTGCCTGCTATCGGACAGAGATGGTCGAAAAATTGTAAAGTGGAGGATGTCCCGTGGACATTTCTCTTCGAGTCACGAAGAGTGAGCTCCTGTGACAAAGGTTTTCCAACAAATATGCTAAAGCAACGATGGCACGACTTGCTGATGGTAACCAAGCAATTCATTACTTGCGAGGGCCGGTATGGTTTCATGTTCTTATATCACCTTAGGCTACTGATGATTTTCATGGGGTATGAGCTTAACATGCCTTACTACTTGCACAAGAGTTTGTTCAAAATGTCCAAAAGTTACAAACGAAACCAGGCCGATAATATCCTATTTCATTTTGGGTTAATTAAAATTCTTGTGGTCTGTCATTTGGGGTTACGTCGGGACTGTTTGAATGATTTTCTTCAACACAATAAGTTTGAGGACTCAATCCCACCACAGGTTGACAAACTTGTGGTGAGCGAGAGCAAGTTAGTACCCCCTGTCCCTTACAGTGCTCTGCTACCCAAACCCCTACCCGAGCCACCTATTGACCTACCCAATTCTATCACCACAGATGTGGAAAATGTTAAACCCATGGCTAAAAATCCCAAGACCAAACCTAATGCATATTCTAAAGGCAAGAAGAATGCTCGATTAATATCTCGCATGGCAAGAAACAAACCTAAAATCCCTGTCAACCCTGAGCCTATCATGGTGAGTAAGGATTCTGACTTAGAGATTGAACGCTACCTAGCAAGTGAGTATCCCTATTCTGAAGGCCTATGTGATAAACCTACATACGATTTTGTGAAGAACCTGCCACCTTGTTTGCTAAACGATCCAAATTATCCCAGCATTAAAATGCCCTGTGAAACCCCTGGTGACTCATCAAAACCCCCTCCTGTTCTATATCAACCAACAGCTCCACCATGTGATCAGTGTGGCGTATGGTTAGAAAGGTATTACCTCGATGTGCCAATGTTGCAGTCTAGAATTCACGCTCTGGAGGATCAAGTTGCAAGGCTCGCTGGTCAAAAGGGTAAAATTCCATAAGAAGCAACGAACAACTGGTTTGATTTTATTCAAGAACGTGGATTCAGCAACAACATTCATCAATTCAAAATTGGCGTAGCTAGATCAACCTCACTGGTATGATTGTCACCTATTTATATGACAAATTCATGAACTTTGTTTACACCATGGATTTGCTCTGTCACATAAGCATGTATTTTTGTATATAATTTGGTTTTGATAAATCTAATTTTGCTATTGTTTAAGTTGATTGGATTTGTCTTTGATTCGAGTCATCTCGAGATAGATTTGATTTGTTTTAATTTGGCTTCAATCAAATGCTCTATTGATAATCGAAGTTGTAAATATTTTCTAAACACAGGTTATTTTTGGTATTCCAATTTTGAACACAGTCAATATCTCATTTCGAATTGGTTATATTCTATGCGATATTATTGGCAATTATGGTTAACTGTTGTGATTGTATATTCTATATTTTCTGACCAATTCGAATACCACTCTGTTACTGCATGACCGAATTGCGAATAGATATGAATCATAGCTGTTATACCCGATTAAATCGATTCGGATTGTGTTTATCAGATTGCAACAAATATATCGTTTGAATTCGATTTGAGGAATGAAATTAACTGTATCCAGTCTCACTATTTGTTTCTATAAATAAACTCAGCCATATTCATTTTGATTATTTACCCAGTTTATATTATGAAGTATGTTGATTTTGTCACGCTCCTGTCTGCTGACTGTGTGGTGATCAATAACGAAATTCGTTGGGTTAATACTCATTGAGTATGATTTCATTTGAATACAATCGAAACAGTTACCTATCTTTGCACTTGATTGAATCTATTGCTATGACTGTAACGAGTCAATGATGGTTATGATTGCTATTTGATCCTATCGGTTAACTGTATGACACTCAGCGAACGAAGTTTATGGCAAAGTTTGTGGATGTTGTTATGCATGTTTCGTTTTGACTATGATCGTATCAGTTTGGTATTTGATATGAAGTTTATGCACAGCTGTAACCAATCGATTGTGATTATGTTCGATTATGATTATATCGATTTTGGATACGATGCGATTTACTTGCAATTGCATTTGAATATGAAACAGTGTGGTTATTATTTGACCCGATTTAATGGCAATTTAAAAACATAGCATTCTTATCCTGTTTCGATTGCATCCTTTTCAATTTGATTTGATTTGAATAATAAATTTGCTTGAACCATTAATAATTCGATTTTCATGTTTATTAAAAGAAAATTAAATTGGATTGTTTTAAAAAGATTTCATTTGATTTTTATCTAATTCTATATGCTATTTTAGACTAGCTACAGAATCAGATGATTCTGTAGCTAAGTTTGTAGGATCATTTTTTTCGTGTTTTGTTACTGAACTATCTTTCTAATTGGATATTTGTGTCCTATTGCAGGTAAATTCGAATTGTAATTGAGTTTATTAGCATTTAGGGGATGTTTCCAAGATTTGACTTGCATTTTATTTGCTTAGTTTAGTTGATTTTGGGATATCTCCCAGATTATGTAAAACAATTTGATATTATCCACAAGGAAGTTTTACCTTGTGAAGAGACTTATAAATACTTCTGATTTTTGTAATAATCATCATCCTCATTCGTGGGAGAACAAGGATATGGATTTCTAATGCAGACTGGAGCATAATTGATGTTTTGTCACAACTTTAGCTTCTCAATATATCAAAATTTTGTTTCATGTTTTGTATATCACTTTGTTTATGGTTTATGACTACTTTAGCTATCTAAATCATGTGAAAATGATATAATTTTGATCACTGTTATCCATATCTTGTCTCTTCCAAATAGATAAAAGACATAACAATTGTTAATTTAGTTTGTGAGTGACAGGTTTATCTTCTTCATAGATTGAATTGTTATATATAATTTTTTGCATAACAGGTTTCCCTTATTGCAGGAATTTATAATCATAAGATTGTTATGATTTTATTTTATGTCTTGTTTGTCCTGTAAAACACTTCAAGGAGGAGCTCAGCCTATCATTTACGAGAAGCTATTGAACCAATTCGGTGCGAGTTTCCTCCTCCGACCAGCTTAGAAGTCATCATACACAGGGCAGACTTGGAGCGTTTCCAGGTCAATTAGTTTGTTGTTTACTGTTTTCATTAAGTAGTTTAATTAAGATATAAGTTTAATTAGATTTATATTAGATTGTTTAATTTCAGTAATGTTTATTTCTTTTTCATAAAATATAAAAATAAAAAAAAAGATTCTTGGCTGTCTTAGGGCAGAAAACACATGAAGTTTTGCAGGTTTTAATTAAATCTGTAGGTTGTTTATAGTATACATTTGTGAATAAGTAATATTCCAGCTGATAATTAGATAGTTGATTTGAGTTATTATAATAGTACTTAACGGATTGTATATAATAGTTAGAATAATTATATTTAGTTTTAGTTTAATTAGTAGTTTGTTTTGATTAGATTCGTGAGTTAGTTAGTTTGTTTCAGTTAATTTTAGTTTGTTTTATTAGTTTTATTTAGTTTAGTTTGTTTAGATTACTTAGCTCAGATCAATTCTCTCTTTGGTTTTCATAGGAGACCTTAGAGCCGCCAACAGAGCCGTTAAACTCGTCAGGGTGGTCCGTTCCAAACGGCTTGGGTTATTTAGACAACCCCGGACCGGTTCCACTCTCCTAGTTGACGGACGGTCAATTTTGCCCGTCAACAAATGGCGCTAGAAGGAGGGCCTGAAATTAATTAATGGCACGAGTCAGTCACAAGACTCCTCCTCCACCTAATCGCACACCTATAGTGACTAGAAGTTGTTCACAAGATAATATCCCCCCTCAAACAACAATTACTTCAACCCAAGATCTGCAGATCACAGTTGAGCCAGCAACCCCTAATCCTATAGGTGGTGATTTCCAAGAGATCGTTCGCCAATCTCTTATCAGAACACATAGTGCCTTAGCTAGTCTTAGGTGACCAAACCACCCGTGGGGTCAACCTTTAGAATTATCTGATATTAGAGAACAGTTAGGTGATATAGACCTCACTGTGAATCCTACAGATCCAAATCCAAATCCTTCTGTAGGAGGATCTGGGATACCTCCTTCACCACCTCCTTCATCTCCTTCCTCTTCTAGAGGAGATTCCTCTTCTGACGAAGGTAATCCACCTTCTCAGCCTTCCACACCCAATTCCCCAATGGAAAATCAGAACAACCCTGCTAGACCCTGGTTGGACCAGGATGTTGTAGATGTACCTGGAGCCCAACACCCTTTACCTAAGCACCCAAAGAAATTTCTTCCGAAGTTTGATCCTGATTCAAAACAGATAGCCGAAGATCATATCAAAAAATTTATGTTAGCCATCAGACTCCGTAACGTTGAACATGAAGATGTCGTCTGTAGGTTGTTCCCTTACACCTTTGAGGGTAATGCGTCCACTTGGTACTTTTCCCAACAACCTCATACTATAGTGTCTTGGGAAAAGTTTGAGTCATTCTTTTTGGAAAAATTCGGAGATGGCAAACCTCCGGAAGTTTTAGTCATGGATCTTTCAAGCTTAAAAATGAACTCGAAAGAAAAACTTAAAGATTTTAATCAAAGATTTTTAACACTTAAGAATAGAATCCCTGCAGACTCTATGCCTGCTGAGAGTCTTGTAATAGCTTACTATACTAAATATCTACATCAAAGTATAGCTAATTGGGTGAAAAGATCCAAAAAGGCCACGTTGTTAGAAGCCTTTGAAGAGGCTACTCAGATTGAAAAAGACATACTTAGTCTTAAGGACTCTTCTAGCAATGAAACTGAAACTGTTGCTTCTTCCAAAAAGAAGATTGAAATTCTTCCTAGACCTACATAAAAAAAAACACAATCTGAAAACTCTGATTTGGAAAATTTAACCAAAGTTGTACAAAAATTATCTAATCAAGTTATAGATTTAAAAAGGTCAACTGAAGAAGCCTCTTCGAGTAAAGGACCCTACAAACCTCCTTTCCGAAAGCCTTTTCAAACCAACCGGCCTAATCCAAACCCTGAAGGCTTGAACCTAGAAAGTTTGCAATGCGCTCTCCAGACAATTCTAGGAGCCCAATATGACCTGATGCCTCCTGAAATCCCTCAAGAGGAAGTCGAGTAGGAAACAACTCAAGAAGATGATTCTTCTCCAAACATCTTTGGACACCTCTCGGATAGAATCTTTCAAGATAACTTCGAGACTGTTCACCCTTACAACACTAGGAGTAAGACATCAAACAAACCTCCTGCCGAGAAAACTACAACTTTACCTCCAAAGCTATCTAAATCAGTAGAAATTAAACAAAGTAATGCTGGCCCTAAAATAGATTATGATGTTGTTGAAGATCTTAAAAAATTACGGGCTAACATTTCTATTTATGAGTTGTTGAAGTTTCCATTTTTGTTACAAAAGATGTTGCAAAATATTTCAGAAAATGGAAAGAATGGTAATTCAAACAACAATAAGGTTGTGCAAAGCAAAGTGCCGCAGAAGTCTTCCACTAAAAACAATCCTGATCCTCAAGATAAAGGGAGCCTTCCCGTAACTCTTGTAAATAATGTAAATGTAAATAACAATGTAAATAATGTAAATAATTCAGATAAAGTAGTCTTAGAAACTGCGAGTCAAAAAACACAAGCTACCACTGTGAATACTCGTAAGAATGTACCTCCTTTTCTTTTAAATTTCAAAATCTTCAACAGAAATGTGCATAATTGTATGGTTGACTCAGGAGAATCATCCAATGTGATGCCTTGGTTAGTCTACCAAAAGATTAACGCTGAAGTAGAACCCTCCTCTTTGAAAATCATACAACTTGATCGATCAGATGTTAAAGTTATATGCGAACTAAAACATGTATTGATTAGATTATCGTCTAACCCAAAGATTCATCAGGTTATTGATATAATTGTGGTGGATATTCCAGAAGTGTATGGTCTATTTTTGAGCAGGGACTGGTTGGAGAAACTACAAGGTTACTTTGCAACGGACTGGTATCAGTTATGGCTTCCAGAAAATAGTAAGCCCAACAAGATCAGAGTGAATCATGAGCGTTACCTCAAGTTCACGGTCACAGACTTGAACGATCCTAATGAACCATACGCACCTCTTGTTAATCCACCTGAAGTAAAAGGGATGGACACCTACTTCGAAAATTTCATGGCTGAAGTTTCACCTATCAACAATCCATAACAACAGTCCGAGATCCTAGCATGTACGCAACCAACAACTTCTATCCAGCAGTCCTGTGAGCCCGATGGAGGTCAAATTTGGTCTTTATATTTCGACGGTTCCAAGTCTAAAGAAGGAGCTGGTGCAGGCTGCTTCATTATCGATCCGGCAGGTGACAAAACATTATTGGCTTGTAGGCTAGAATTTGAATGTACTAATAATATGGCAGAATATGAGGCTTTATTACAAGGTCTCAGAAAATCCTTGGACATGCACATTCAAAATATGACTGTATTCAGCGACTTTGAGATAGTGGTTAGACAGGTGAGAGATTCTATACATTGTCTTTCCCCTCATCTCAAATGTTACCAGTCTGAGGTATGGAGTTTAATGAACAAATTTTCTGCTTTTAATATAAATTCCATTCCTAGATCAAATAATACTGAAGCAGATCTATTAGCTAATGTCGCCTCTAAACTTTTTCCTGCAGATGGATAATCCCCGAACGCGTTCTCCATGGAGCTATTGTTTCAACCATCTGTTCCTGACAATATCACAAACTGGAGAGTATTTGATGATGATCACCAGATCATTAAATTTCTGCACATGGAAGAAACCTTTCAAGGCGCAGTGATATATGAACAAACACACGATGACAATTTGCACGACTTTACGGTAATACCTAATCCGAAATCTCCTGAAGCTCTATCAGACATGGTAAATCTTATACCCAAATCTGTTGTTAGACTAGAAAAGTTTGATGATTTTGAAGATAAATTTAAAAAGACGGTCAATTGCAAAACCAACAGTTCCTCATTGTCTTATGAAAAAGTCAATTTAGGGACTAGTGAAAATCCTCAGTGTATCAACTTAGGCTTGGGATGTTCTAGACAAGAAAAAGATGCTTTTGTTAAATTATTCAAAGAGTTCAAGGATGTCTTTGCATGGACTTACGATGATCTTAAAACATTCGATCCTAATATTATACAACATGTCATCCCGATGAAGCCCCAAACCTTACCCTTCCAACAGAAACTGAGGAAAATGCATCCTAAACTAGAACCGACCATACAAAAAGAATTGAATAAACTCCTAAGTGCTAAAATAATTTTTCTTGTTAGACACACTCAATGGGTATCCAACCTCGTCCCAGTACGGAAGAAAAACGAGGAAATTCGACTCTGTGTCGATTTCCGAAACCTCAACAAAGCGTCTGACAAAGATAATTATCCTATCCCTCCCATGGAACAGATCTTGCAATAAGTATCTGGTTCCAAGAGGCTGTCCTTACTAGATGGTTTCTCTGGATACAATCAAGTCTTGATGTCTCTGCCAGACCAACTAAAAACTACCTTCCGTACCCCGTGGGGTACTTATGCTTATCGCAAAATGTCTTTTGGATTGATTAATGTCGGTACTACCTTTCAGAGAGCAATGGACATTGCTTTCAGAGGATTAATCAATCATTCCGTGGTAGTCTACTTAGATGATGTGACCATTTATTCTAAAAACAAAGATGATCATCTAACTCACTTACGAGCCGTTCTGCTACGATGTCGTAAATACGGTATATCCTTGAACCCCAAGAAGTCCATCTTTGCAGTAGAACAGGGAAAACTACTAGGATTCATTGTGTCTAGGGATGGAATGATCATTGACCCTGAGAGGACCCAATTCATCGCTAAACTCCCCCCACCTACCTCCAGAAAATCCATGCAGTCCTTCCTAGGCCAGATCAATTTCGGGAGAAGATTCATCCCCAGTTTCTCCGAAATGGTCAAGCCTCTCCAGAACCTGATTAAGAAAGACACCCAATATCACTGGGGACCTACTGAAAACCAAGCTTTTAGCGATATTAAGAAGGCCATAATTGACGCTCCGTCTCTCATGAGCCCTGATTTCTCTCAAGACTTTACACTCTATACTTTTTCCTCTGATCGTTCCTATGCCACAGTCCTAACTCAGAATAATTTCGAAAACAACGAAGTACCTATCGCCTTTATGAGCTCTTCTTTCAAAGGTGCTGAACTTAACTACCCAGCAGTCGATCGGCAAGCCTACGCTGTCTTCAAAGCAGTTAATCATTTCTGGTCTTATGTCCTGAAGTCAAGGACGAAGGTCATTGTCCCCTACCCTACCGTAAGGAACTTGTTAGTGAAAAAGGAGTTAGGAGAGAAAAGAGCCAACTGGGTCACCTCCTTGCAGGAGTATGACTTAGAGATCACCCCAACACAGATTGTGAGTGGCCAAGGATTGTGTAAGTTGGTTGTTGATTCAGAAACCAAACAACAAGAAGATAGTGATATGTCAGACCTAGAACAATGCGATCAAAATTTGATTTGTTGCACACAAAGCCTCGTAAGTCCTTGGTATGACGATATTCGATTTTGTCTTGAACATGGATCAGCACCCCGCCACCTTGACCCCACCAAAAGAAGAGTGTTGAGACTAAATTCCGCCTCCTTCATCTAGTTAATGGTATACTGTTTCGTCATAATTTCGATGGCGTACTGATGCGTTGTCTTGAAAAGGACGAAGCAGAAAGAGTCTTGCTTGATTTGCATGCAGGAGAAGTTGGTGGTCACTTCGATGGCGACACCACTTATCATAAGGTTTCAAGAGCTGGTTATTACTAGCCCATGCTTTTTAGGGATGCCCATGCCTTGTGTCGTAAATGTATCATTTGTCAGAAAGCACCCAGGTGATTGCAGAAACCAGCCTTCCCCTTGCAACCCGTCACAGTCGATTCTCCTTTCCAGCAATGGGTCCTTGATATCATAGGTCCTATTAATCCTCCATCCTCACAACAACACAAGTATATTGTGATAGCCATTGATTACTTTACTCGATGGTCTGAAGCCACCACGCTAAGAACTGTTAACACAAGTCAGGTGATCGCTTTTCTAAACTAGAATATCATTACCCATTTTGGTATCCCTGATTGTCTGGTCTTTGATAACGCTTCATACTTTTCTTCTCTAGAGATGAGTGAGTTCGCCTTAGGAATAAAGCTGAAGTATTCTTCTAGTTACTACCCCCAGGGCAATGGCTTAGCAGAATCAACAAACAAGAACTTGATCAAAATTATCAAGAGAACCATGGCTGAAAATCACAAGAACTGGCACAACGCACTGCTGAATGCACTGTGGGATGATAGGGTAACACCCAAAGCTGCTATAGGTAACTCCCCCTTTTTTCTTGTTTATGGCAGAGAAGCCATTATTCCACCTTACATTCTTCTTCCTTCGCTCCAATTGTCACAAAAAGTCCAAGAAGAAGATTGTCCCCCTTTAGAAAGATGTATTAACACTTTGATGAAGTTAGAAGAAGTAAGAACCCAAGCTAAGCGTAAACTAGACCAACATCAACAACTGATTAAAAGCTGGTTTGATTCTAACTCTGCTTCTGATAGGAATTTTGAAGTAGGCGATCTCGTCTTAAAGTGGGACAAACCACACGAATGGAAGGGTGAGCATACCAAGTTTCAAAATTTGTGGCTTGGGCCATTTTTGATTGCTGAAAAGTTGGGTCCTAGTTCCTTTCGATTGCAGAATATTGAAGGGTAGCTTGACACCTATCCGGTGAATGGCCAAGCCCTGAAAATATACTTTGCTTGATTACTACCCTTGTATATTATGTAAATATTTCTTTGTTTTGCATCTTTTTGTTTTCTTCCTGTTTTTATTTTGATTTGGATTGATTAATTTTTTGATGTTTTTTGAAAGATATGCATGCCTGTGTACTGAGCAATTCAGATTCAGATCATGGGAAAATTTCTTCGCTGAAATAACTTCTGAAAGATTGTACGAACATCAGTGATATATTTATAAAAATGATATTTATGTTGGAAAATTTTGTTGTTTGAAAGAAGTTTACTGATTTCAATCTCTGAGCAAAGTTTGTCATGATCATCTATTATCTTTTTACGCTGTCCCTTTTTTGTAAAGGAATGACTCAAAAGGATATCTCCCTGTCATAGCAAGTTGTTTTAGAAATAAAACATTTCTGGAGCTGAATAAAGGACAGTATAAAAAAAAAATCTGATGAGGTCTAAAAAATATGAAAAAAATATCAAGATTTTTCAGCGTCACCCCGCTCAGCTATCCATAAAAGAAAAACAAAATAAAAATGTCAATAAGAGCTGTGGGAATTTTTTGTAAACCTGTCGGGATACTGAACAGGTCCACTGCCAGCGGGTAAATGCAAGCATGGAGCCAAGACAACTTCGCCGGGGTACTGAACAAGCCCGCTGGCAGCGAAGCAATGTCGAGTAAATGAAAATCTGTAAGAATTATAAGAAACCTCTTTTAAGTCCTTTATTCTGATCTAGAAATTCTTGACAGGATACATACGTCCAAGTGGGTTAAATGGAAACCCTGTCGAGGCTATGAACGCCTGCTGGCAGCAGTGGCCATGCCAACATTATTTAATATTATCATTAATATCGTGACTTGCTGGTCTTAAGACTGTTATTGGTTTTCATCTTTTAAAACATCGCTGGAAAAGATGGTAAATGATGATGTTTGTACGATTTTATGATGGTTGTTTTTGAGTTGAATTTTTCTTTGTCGTCCTAATCTGAATTTGTTTCTTTTGACAGAGATAACTGCTTCTCCCAGTATGTCTCCATTGTTGGCAGCCAATTCAATTTTTTCAATTTCCCTTAAAGCTGCCTACACCTATGTCTCTTGAACTTCAAATTTCTGTCGCATTTTGCAAACAGAAGACATTTTCATTTCATGCGACATTTGCAATTGGTTTCGATTTATTTTTTCACGACTGAAAGCATGAAAACTCCCCCATCGTTATGTGGACTGTCATGATCTGCCCATTGATATTCTTATTGGTACTTACCTTTGGTTTATTTTTAGAATTATGTCCATTTGCCTATTATCACTCTGATTGCGCAACTTGATTTTTATTTAATTGATAAAGCTTTGAGCATGTTGATTGATGAATATAGGGGTCTTGGTGAATTAAAGGTTTTTATATGGTATGATCCTCACTACTATAAGCTCTTGACTTATCGATTTTATGAAGTCTCTTGTCGCAATGTTTATAAACTTTGATTATGCAAAAGGCATATGGATCACATATAAGGTTGATTTCATATTGAATGGAAATGTTTGATTATACACATGGTGCGTTGGTGAAACATTTGGATTTTACTTGGTTTGAATTATACTATGGCACATTGATATATGGTTTTGGATTTTACATTGATTAATTGCACGTTGATATGATTATCCACCGTTCGAAATTTCGGTTTGGCCGATTAGTATGGTTTAAACGATATGACGAATGATTGAACGACACTGTACTGTGCAATTAATATGCTGCATGGCGGTGATAATACCACAACCTTCGCATGCATACATTAATTCATTCCCCTTTGAGCGCTTGCAACTGTTATCCATAGCGATTTTTGCCCCTGTGTATTGTTATGTTCAATCCAAACCCTACCATGCACCTGCACCATGGCTCCAGTCGTGAGGACTGAACCCAATGGTAGCCAGGCTTTGTTAATGTTTGATGGTGCTTACAGTGACCTGGAATAATTCGGATGGCTCCCGTTCATATGAAATTTTGATGGTTATAACCCTAGCATGGCTCGACAATTTGCATTAACCTTTGATGGCTGCTGAGCCAAGGTTGGGGATGTGCAGTTGGAAATTGATGAGCAATTTCTCAGTCAAGCTACCGGTCTGCCTGCTGTCGGATAGAGATGGTCGAAAAATTGTAAAGTGGAGGATGTCCCGTGGACATTGCTCTTCCAGTCACGAAGACTGAGCTCCTGTGACAAAGGTTTGCCAGCAAATATGCTAAAGAAACGATGGCACGACTTGCTGATGGTAACCAAGCAATTCATTACTTGCAAGGGCTGGTATGGTTTCGTGTTCTTATATCACCTTAGGCTACTGATGATTTTCTTTGGGTATGAGCTTAACATGCCTTACTACTTGCACAAGAGTCTGTTCAAAATGTCCAAAAGGTACAAACGAAACCAGGTCGATAATAGCCTATTTCATTTTGGGTTAATTAAAATGCTTGTGGTCTGTCATTTGGGGTTACGTCGGGACTGTTGGAATGATTTTCTTCAATGAAATAAGTTTGAGGACTCAAGCCCACCACAGGTTGAAAAACCTATGGTGAGAGAGAGCCAGTTAGTACCCCTTGTCGCTTATAGTGCTCTGCTACCCAAACCCCTACCTGAGCCACCTATTGACCTACCCAATTCTATCAACACAGATGTGGAAAATGTTAAACTCGTGGCTAAAAAGCCCAAGACCAAACCTAATGCCAATTCTAAAGGCAAGAAGAACTCTCAATTAATATCTCACATGGAAAGAAACAAACCTAAAATCCCTGTCAACCCTGACCCTATCATGGTGAGTGAGGATTCTGACTCAGAGATTGAACGCTACCTAGCAAGCCAGTATCCCTATTCTGAAGGCCTGTGTGATAAACCCGCATAAGATTTTGTGAAGAACCTGCCACCTTGTTTTCTAAACGATCCAAATTATCCCGGCATTAAAATGCCCTGTGAAACCCCTGGTGACTCGTCAAAACCCCCTCCTATTCTATCTCAACCAGCAGCTCCACCATGTGATCAGTGTGGCGTATGGTTAGAAAGGTATTACCTCGATGTGTTAATGCTGCAGTCCATAATTCATGCTCTGGAGGATCAAGTTGCAAGGCTCTCTGGTCAAAAGGGTAAAATGCCATCCACTAATAAGAAGCAACGAACAACTGGTTCGATTTTATTCAAGAACGTGGAGTCGGCAACAACATTCGTCAATTCAAAATTGGCGTAGCTAGATCAACCTCACTGGTATGATTGTCACCTGTTTATATGACAAATTCATGAACTCTGTTTACACCATGGATTTGCTCTGTCACATAAGCATGTATTTTTGTATATAATTTGGTTTTGATAAATCTAATTTTTCTATTGTTTAAGTTGATTGGATTTGTCTTTGATTCGAGTGATCTCGAGATAGATTTGATTTGTTTTAATTTCGCTTCAATCGAATGCTCTGTTGATAATCGAAGTTGTAAATATTTTCTAAACACAGGTTGTTTTTGGTATTCCAATTTTGAACACAGTCAATATCTCATTTCGAATTGGTTATATTCTATGCGATATTATTGGCAATTATGGTTAACTGTTGTGATTGTATATTCTATATTTTCTAACCAATTCGAATACCACTCTGTTATTGCATGACCGAATTGCAAATAGATATGAATCGTAGCTGTTATACCTGATTAAATCGATTCAAATTGTGTTTATCAGATTGCAACAAATATATCGTTTGAATTCTATTTGAGGAATGAAATTAACTGTATCCAGTTGTTGGTCACTATAGTTGCTTAACTAATTTCAAACAACCAAGTGAAACATAAATTATCAACCCAGGGAAGTCTTTTGTTTCAAAGATAGCTGCGCACTATATATGCTCAATTCCAAAAGCACTTAGTGTTGTAGTAAGGAAATCATTCTATCTAACTTGCTGAAATG
>ML787670.1:10395-22130 GCA_009831015.1 Picea engelmannii | reverse complement strand
TTAGTTTGTGAATGACAGGTTTATCTTCTTCATAGATTGAATTGTTATATATAAGTTTTTGCATAACAGGTTTCCCTTATTGCAGGAATTTATAATCATAAGATTGTTATGATTTTATTTTATGTCTTGTTTGTCCTGTAAAATACTTCAAGGAGAAGCTCAGCCTATCATTTACGAGAAGCTATTGAACCAATTCGGTGCGAGTTTCCTTCTTCAACCAGCTTAGAAGTCATCATACACAGGGCAAACTTGGAGCGTTTCCAGGTCAATTAGTTTGTTGTTTACTGTTTTCATTAAGTAGTTTAATTCAGATATAAGTTTAATTAGATTTATATTAGATTGTTTAATTTCAGTAATGTTTATTTCTTTTTCATAAAATAAAAAAATAAAAAAAAGGATTCTTGGCTGTCTTAGGCCAGAGAACACATGAATTTTTGCAGGTTTTAATTAAATCTGTAGAATGTTTATAGTATACATTTGTGAATAAGTAATATTGCAGATGATAATTAGATAGTTGATTTGAGTTATTATAATAGTACTTAGCGGATTGTATATAATAGTTAGAATAATTATATTTAGTTTTAGTTTAATTAGTAGTTTGTTTTGATTAGATTCGTGAGTTAGTTAGTTTGTTTCAGTTAATTTTAGTTTGTTTTATTAGTTTTATTTAGTTTAGTTTGTTTAGATTACTTAGCTCAGATCAATACTCTCTTTGGTTTTCATAGGAGACCTTAGAGCAGCCAACGGAGCTGTTAAAATCGTCAGGGTGGTCCATTCCAAACGGATTGGGTTATTTAGACAACCCCGGACCGGTTCCACTCTCCTAGTTGAGAGACGGTCAATTTCGCCCATCAACAAATGGCGCTAGAAGGAGGGCCTGAACTTAATTAATGGCACGAGGCGGTCGTAAGACTCCTCCTCCACCTAATCGCACACCTATAGTGACTAGAAGCCGTTCACAAGATAATATCCCCCCTCAAACAACAATTACTTAAACCCAAGATCTGCAGATCACAGTTGAGCCAGCAACCCCTAATCCTACAGGTGGTGATTTCCAAGAGATTGTTCGTCAATATCTTATCAGAACACATAGTTTCTTAGCTAGTCTTAGGCGACCAAACCACCCATGGGGTCAACCTTTAGACTTCTCTGATATTAGAGAACAGTTAGGTGATATAGACCTCACTGTGAATCCTATAGATCCAAATCCAAATCCTGCTGCAGGAGGATCTGGGATACCTCCTTCACCACCTCCTTCATCTCCTTCCTCTTCTGGAGGAGATTCCTCTTCTGACGAAGGTAATCCACCTTATCATCCTTCCACACCCAATTCCCCAATGGCAAATTAGAACAACCCTGCTAGACCTTGGTTGGACCAGGATGTTGTAGCTGTACCTAGAGCCCAACACCCTTTACCTAAGCACCCATAGAAATGGCTTCCTAAGTTTGATCCCGATTCAAAACAGATAGTCGAAGATCATATCAAAAAATTTATGTTAGCCATCAGACTCTGTAACGTTGAAAACGAAGATGTCGTTTGTAGGTTGTTCCCTTACACCTTTGAGGGTAATGCGTCCACTTGGTACTTTTCCCAACAACCTCATACTATAGTGTCTTGGGAAAAGTTTGAGTCATGCTTTTTGGAAAAAATTTGGAGATGGAAAACCTCCGGAAGTTTTAGTCATGGATATTTCAAGCTTAAAAATGAACTCGAAAGAAAAAGTTAAATATTTTAATCAAAGATTTTTAACACTTAAGAATAGAATCCCTATAGACTCTATGCCTGCTGAGAGTCTTTTAATAGCTTACTATACTAAAGATCTACATCAAAGTATAGCTATTTGGGTGAAAAGATCCAAAAAGGCCATGTTGTTAGAAGCCTCTGAAGAGGCTACTCAGATTGAAAAAGACATACTTAGTCTTAAGGACTCTTCTAGCAACGAAACTGAAACTATTGCTTCTTCCAAAAAGAAGATTGAAATTCTTCCCAGACCTACACAAAACAAAACACAATCTGAAAACTCTGATTTGAAAAATTTAACCAAAGTTGTACAAAAATTATCTAATCAAGTTATAGATTTAAAAAGGTCAACTGAAGAAGCCTCTTTGAGTAAAGGACCCTGCAAACCTCCTTTCCAAAAGCCTTTTCAAACCAACCGGCCTAATCCAAACCCTGAAGGCTTGAACCTAGAAAGTTTGCAATGCGCTCTCTAGACTATTCTAGGAGCCCAAGATGACTTGATGCCTCCTGAAATCCCTCAAGAGGAAGTCGAGAAGGAAACAACTCAAGAAGATGATTCTTCTCCAAACATCTTTGGACACCTCTCGGATAACATCTTTCAAGCTAACTTTGAGACTATTCACCCTTACAACACTAGGAGTAAGACATCAAACAAACCTCCTGCCGAGAAAACTACAACTTTACCTCCAAAGCTATCTAAATCAGTAGAAATTAAACAAAGTAATGGTAGCCCTAAAATATATTATGATGTTGTTGAAGATCTTAAAAAATTACGGGCTAACATTTCTATTTATGAGTTGTTGAAGTTTCCATTTTTGTTACAAAAGATGTTGCAGAATATTTCAAAAAATGGCAAGAATGGTAATTCAAACAACAATAAGGTTGTGCAAAGAAAAGTGCCGCAGAAGACTTCCACTAAAAACAATCCTGATCCTCAAGATAAAGGAAGCCTTCCCATAACTCTTGTAAATAATGTAAATGTAAATAACAATGTAAATAATGTAAATAATTCAGATAAAGTAGTCTTAGAAATTGCGAGTCAAAAAACACAAGCTACCACTCTGAATACTCGTAAGAATGTACCTCCTTTTCTTTTAACTTTAGAAATCTTCAACAGAAATGTGCATAATTGTATGGTTGACTCAGGAGCATCGTCCAATGTGATGCCTTGGCCAGTCTGCCAAAAGATTAACGCTGAAGTAGAACCCTCCTCTTTGAAAATCATACAACTTGATCGATCGGATGTTAAAGTTATAGGCGGACTAAAAAATGTATTGATTAGATTATCGTCTAACCCAAAGATTCATCAGGTTATTGATATAATTGTGGTGGATATTCCAGAAGTGTATGGTCTGTTTTTGAGCAGGGACTAGTCGGAGCAACTACAAGGTTACTTTGCAACGGACTGGTCTCACTTATGGCTTCTAGAAAACGGTAAGCCCAACAAGATCAGAGTGAATCGTGAGCGTTACCTCAATTTCACGGTCACAGACTTGAAAGATCCTAATGAACCATACACACCTCCTGTTAATCCACCTGAAGTCAAAGGGATGGACACCTACTTCGGAAATTTGATGGCTGAAGTTTCACATATCAACAATCCAGAACAGCAGTCCGAGATCCTAGCATGTACGCAACCAACAAATTCTATCCAATAGTCCTTTGAGCCTGATGGAGGTCAAATTTGGTCTTTATATTTCGACGGTTCCAAGTCTAAAGAAGGAGCTGGTGCAGGTTGCATCATTATCGATCCGGTAGGTAACAAAACATTATTGGCTTGTAGGCTAGAATTTGAATGTACTAATAATATCGCAGAATATGAGGCTTTATTACAAGGTCTCAGAAAAGCCTTGGACATGCACATTCAAAATCTGACTGTATTCGGCGACTCTGAGATAGTGGTTAGATAGGTGAGAGATTCTATACACTGTCTTTCCCCTCATCTCAAATGTTACCAGTCTGAGGTATGGAGTTTAATGAACAAATTTTATGCTTTTAATATAAATTCCATTCCTAGATCAAATAATACTGAAGCAGATCTATTAGCTAATGTCGCCTCTAAACTTCTTCCTGCAGATGGCTTATCCCCGAACGCGTTCTCCGTGGAGCTATTGTTTTGACCATCTGTTCCTGACAATATCACAAACTGGAGAGTATTTGACGATGATCACCAGATCATTAACTTTCTTCACATGGAAGAAACCTTTCAAGGCACAGTGATAGATGAACAAACACACGATGAAAATTTGCACGACTTTACGGTAATACCTAATCCGAAATCTCCTGAAGCTCTATCAGACATGGTAAATCTTATACCCAAATCTGTTGTTAGACTAGAAATTTTTTATGATTTTGAAGATAAATTTAAAAAGACGGTCAATTGCAAAACCAACAGTTCCTCATTGTCTTATGAAAAAATCAATTTAGGGACTAGTGAAAATCCTCAGTGCATCAACTTAGGCTTGGGATGTTCTAGACAAGAAAAAGATGTTGTTGTTAAATTATTCAAAGAGTTCAAGTATGTCTTTGCATGGACTTACGATGATCTTAAAACATTCAATCCTAATATTATACAGCATGTCATCCCGATGAAGCCCCAAACCTTACCCTTCCAACAGAAACTGAGGAAAATGCATCCTAAACTAGAACCGACTGTACAAAAAGAATTGAATAAACTCCTAAGTGCTAAAATAATTTTTCCTGTTAGACACACTCAATGGGTATCCAACCTCGTCCCAGAACGGAAGAAAAACGGGGAAATTCGACTCTGTGTCGATTTCCGAAACCTCAACAAAGCGTCTGACAAAGATAATTATCCTGTCCCTCCCATGGAACAGATCTTGCAACAAGTATCTGGTTCTGAGAGGTTGTCCTTACTAGATGGTTTCTCTGGATACAATCAAGTCTTGATGTCTCTGCCAAACCAACTAAAAACTACCTTCCGTACCCCGTGGGGCACTTATGCTTATCGCAAAATTCCTTTTGGATTGATTAATGCTGGTGCTACCTTTCAGAGAGCAATGGAAATTTCTTTCAGAGGATTAATCAATCATTCCATGGTAGTCTACTTAGATGATGTGACCGTTTATTCTAAAAACAAATACGATCATCTAACTCACTTACGAGCCGTTCTGCTACGATGTCGTAAATATGGTATATCCTTGAACCCCAAGAATTCCATATTTGCAGTAGAACAGGGAAAACTACTAGGATTCATTGTGTCTAGTGATGGAATGATCATTGACCCCGAGAGGACCCAAGTCATCGCTAAACTCCCCCCACCTACCTCAAAAAAATCCATGCAGTCCTTCCTAGGCCAGATCAATTTCGTGAGAAGATTCATCCCCAGTTTCTCCAAAATGGTCAGGCCTCTCCAGAACCTAATTAAGAAAGACACCCAATATCACTGGGGACCTACTGAAAACCAATCTTTTAGTGATATTAAGAAGGCTATAATTGACGCTCCGTCTCTCATGAGCCCTGATTTCTCTCAAGACTTTACACTCTATACTTTTGCCTCTGATCGTTCTTATGCTGCAGTCCTAACTCAGAAGAATTCTGAAAACAATGAAGTACCTATCGCCTTTATGAGCTCTTCTTTCAAAGTTGCTGAACTTAACTACCTAGTGGTCGATCGACAAGCCTACGCTGTCTTCAAAGAAGTTAAGCATTTCTGGTCTTATCTCTTGAAGTCAAGGACGAAGGTCATTGTCCCCTACCCTGTCGTAAGGAACTTGTTAGTGCAAAAGGAGTTAGGAGAGAAAAGAGCCAACTGGGTCACCTCCTTGCAGGAGTATGACTTAGATATCACCCCAACACAGATTGTGAGAGGCCAAGGATTGTGTAAGTTGGTTGTTGATTCAGAAACCAAACAACAAGAAGATAGTGATACGTCAGACCTAGAACAACGCGATCAGAATTTGATTTGTTGCACACAAAGCCTCGTAAGTCCTTTGTATGACGATATTCGATTTATTCTTGAACATGGATCAGCACCCCACCACCTTGACCCCGCCAAAAGAAGAGCATTGAGACTAAAGTCCGCCTCCTTTCATCTAGTTAATGGTATACTTTTTCGTCAGAATTTCGACGACGTACTGATGCGTTGTCTTGAAAAGGACGAAGAAGAAAGAGTCTTGCTTGAGTTGCATGCAGGAGAAGTTGGTGGTCACTTCGGTGGCGACACCACTTATCATAAGGTTTTAAGAATCAGTTATTATTGACCCATGCTTTTTAGGGACGCGCATACCCTGTGTCGTAAATGTATCATTTGTCAAAAAGCATCCGGGCGATTGCAGAAGCCAACCTTCCCCTTGCAACCCGTCATAGTCGATTCTCCTTTCCAGCAATGGGGCCTTGATATCATAGGTCCTATTAATCCTCCATCCTCACAACAACACAAGTATATTGTGACAGCCACTGATTACTTTACTCGATGGTCTGAAGCCGCTACGCTAAGAACTGTTAACACAAGTCAGGTGAGCGCTTTTCTAAAATCGAATATCATTACCCATTTTGGTATCCCTGATTGTCTGGTCTTTGATAACGCTTCATACTTTTCTTCTCTAGAGATGAGTGAGTTCACCTTAGGAATAAAGCTGAAGTATTCTGCTAGTTACTACCCCCAGGGCAATGGCTTAGCAGAATCAACAAACAAGAACTTGATCAAAATTATCAAGAGAACCGTGGCTGAAAATCACAAGAACTGGCACAACGCACTGCTGAATGCATTGTGGGCTGATAGGGTAACACCCAAAGATGCTATAGGTAACTCCCCCTTTTTTCTTGTTTATGGAAGAGAAGCCATTCTTCCACCTCACATTCTTCTTCCTTCACTCCAATTGTCACAAAAAGTCCAAGAAGAAGATTGTCCCCCTTTAGAAAGCCGTATTACTGCTTTGATGAAGTTAGAAGAAGTAAGAACCCAAGCTAAGCGTAAACTAGACCAACATCAAAAACTGATTAAAAGCTAGTTCGATTCTAACTCTGCTTCTGATAGGAATTTTGAAGTAGGCGATCTCGTCTTAAAGTGGGACAAACCACACGAAGGGAAGGGTGAGCATACCAAGTTTCAAAATTTGTGGCTTGGGCCATTTTTGATTGCTGAAAAGTTGGGTCCTAGTTCCTTTCGATTTCAGAATCTTGAAGGGCAGCTTGACACCTATCCGGTGAATGGCCAAGCCCTGAAAAGATACTTTGCTTGATTACTACCCTTGTATATTATGTAAATATTTCTTTTTTTTGCATCTTTTTGTTTTCTTCCTGTTTTGATTTTGATTTGGATTGATTAATTTTTTGATGTTTTTTGAAAGATATGCATGCCTGTGTACTGAGCAATTCAGATTCAGATCATGGGAAAATTTCTTCACTGAAATAACTTCTGAAAGATTGTATGAACATCAATGATATATTTATAAAAATGATATTTATGTTGGAAAATTTTGTTGTTTGAAAGAAGTTTACTGATTTCAATCTCTGAGCAAAGTTTGTCATGATCATCTATTATCTTTTTACGCTGTCCCTTTTTCATAAAGGAATGACTCAAAAGGATATCTCCCTGTCATAGAAAGTTGTTTTAGAAATAAAACATTTCTGGAGCTGAATAAAGGAGAGTATAAAAAAAAAAATCTGATGAGGTCTAAAAAATATGAAAAAAATATCAAGATTTTTCAGCGTCACCCCGCTCAGCTATCCATAAAAGAAAAACAAAATAAAAATGTCAATAAGAGTTGTGGGAAGTGTTTGTAAACCCATCGGGATACTGAACAGGTCCGATGGCAGTGGGTAAATGCAAGCATGGCGCCAAGACAACTTCGTCGGGGTACTGAACAGGCCCGCTGGCAGCGAAGCAATGTCCGGTAAATGAAAATCTGTAAAAATTATAAGAAACCTCTTTTAAGTCCTTTATTCTGATCTAGAACTTCTTGACAGGATACAGACGTCCGAGTGGGTTAAATGGCAACCCTGTCGAGGCTATGAACGCCTGCTGGCAGCAGTGGGCATGCCAACAGTATTGAAGATTATCATTAATATCGTGACTTGCTGGTCTTAAGACAGTTATTGGTTTTCGTCTTTTAAAACATCGCTGGAAAATATGGTAAATGATGATGTTTGTACGATTTTCTGATGGTTGTTTTTGAGTTGAATTTTTCTTTGTCGTCCTAATTTGAATTTGTTTCTTTTGACAGAGATAACTGCTTCTCCCAGTATGTCGCCATTGTTGGCAGCCAATTCAATTTTTTCAATTGCCCTTAAAGCTGCCTACACCTATGTCTCTTGAACTTCAAATTTCTGTCGCATTTTGCAAACAAAAGACATTTTCATTTCATGCGACATTTGCAATTGGTTTCGATTTATTTTTTCACTACTGAAAGCGTGAAAACTCCCCCATCGTTATGTGGACTGTCATGATCTGCCCATTGATATTCTGATTGGTACTTACCTTTGGTTTATTTTTAGAATTATGTCCATTTGCCTATTATCACTTTGATTGCGCAACTTGATTTTTATTTAATTGATAAAGCTTTGAGCATGTTGATTGATGAATATAGGGGTCTTGGTGAATTAAAGGTTTTTATATGGTATGATCCTCATTACTATAAGCTCTTGACTTATCGATTTTATGAAGTCTCTTGTCGCAATGTTTATAAACTTTGATTATGCAAAAGGCGCATGGTTCACATATAAGGTTGATTTCATATTGAATGGCAATGTTTGATTATACACATGGCGCGTTGGTGAAACATTTGGATTTTACTTGGTTTGAATTATACTATGGCACATTGATATATGGTTTTGGATTTTACATTGATTAATTGCACGTTGATATGATTATCCACTGTTCGAAATTTTGGTTTGGCCGATTAGTATGGTTTAAACGATATGATGAATGATTGAGCAATACTGTACTGTGCAATTAATATGCTACATGGCGGTGATAATACCACCACCTTCGCACGCATACATTAATTCATTCCCCTTTGAGCACTTGCAACTCTTAGCCATAGAGATTTTTTCCCCTGTGTATTGTTATGTTCAATCCAAACCCTACCATGCACCCGCACCATGGCTCCAGTCGTGAGGACTGAACCTAATGGTAGCCAGGCTTTGTTAATGTTTCATGGTGCTTACAGTGACCTGGAAGAATTCGGATGGCTCTCATTCATACAAAAGTTTGATGGTTATAACCCTAGCATGGCTCGACAATTTTCATTAACCTTTGATGGCTTCCGAGCCAAGGTTGGGGATGTGCAGTTGGAAATTGATGAGCAATTTCTTAGTCAAGCTACCGGCTGCCTACTGTCGGACAGAGATGGTCAAAAAATTGTAAAGTGGAGGATGTCCCATGGACATTGCTCTTCCAGTCATGAAGAGTGAGCTCCTGTGACAAAGGTTTGCCAGCAAATATGCTAAAGCAACGATGGCACGACTTGCTGATGGTAACCAAGCAATTCATTACTTGCGAGGGCCGGTATGGTTTCGTGTTCTTATATCACCTTAGGCTACTGATGATTTTCATGGGGTATGAGCTTAACATGCCTTACTACTTGCACAGGAGTCTGTTCAAAAAGTCCAAAAGGTACAAACGAAACCAGGTCGATAATAGCCTATTTCATTTTGGGTTAATTAAAATGCTTGTGGTATGTCATTTGGGGTTACGTCGAGACTGTTGGAATGATTTTATTCAACGCAATAAGTTTGAGGACTCAAGCCCACCACAGGTTGACAAACCTGTGGTGAGCGGGAGAAAGTTAGTACCCCCTGTCCCATATAGTGCTCTGCTACCCAAACCCCTACCCGAGCCACCTATTGACCTACCCAATTCTATCACCACAGATGTGGAAAATGTTAAACCCGTGGCTAAAAATCCCAAGACCAAACCTAATGCCAATTCTAAAGGCAAGAAGAATGCTCGATTAATATCTTGCATGGAAAGAAACAAACCTAAAATCCCTGTCAACCCTGACCCTATCATGGTGAGTGAGGATTCTGACTCAGAGATTGAACGCTACCTAGCAAGCGAGTATCCCTATTCTGAAGGCCTGTGTGATAAACCTGCATACGATTTTGTGAAGAACCTGCCACCTTGTTTGCTAAACGATCCAAATTATCCCGGCATTAAAATGCCCTGTGAAACCCCTAGTGACTCATCAAAACCCCCTCCTGTTCTATCTCAACCAACAGCTCCACCATGTGATTAGTGTGGCGTATGGTTAGAAAGGTATTACCTCGATGTGCCAATTCTGCAGTCCAAAATTCATTCTCTGGAGGATCAAGTTGCAAGGCTCTCTGGTCAAAAGGGTAAAATGCCATCCACTGATAAGAAGAAACGAACAACTGGTTCGATTTTATTCAAGAACGTGGAGTCGGCAACAACATTCGTCAATTCAAAATTGGCGTAGCTAGATCAACCTCACTGGTATGATTGTCACCTGTTTATATGACAAATTCATGAACTTTGTTTACACCGTGGATTTTCTCTGTCACATAAGCATGTATTTTTGTATATAATTTGGTTTTGATAAATATAATTTTGATATTGTTTAAGTTGATTGGATTTGGCTTTGATTCGAGTGATCTCGAGATAGATTTGATTTGTTTTAATTTGGCTTCAATCGAATGCTCTGTTGATAATCGAAGTTGTAAATATTTTCTAAACACAGGTTGTTTTTGGTATTCCAATTTTGAACACAGTCAATATGTCATTTTGAATTGGTTATATTCTATGCGATATTATTGGCAATTATGGTTAACTGTTGTGATTGTATATTCTATATTTTCTGACCAATTCGAATACCACTCTGTTATTGCATGACCGAATTGCGAATAGATATGAATCGTAGCTGTTGTAACCAATTAAATCGATTCGGATTGTGTTTATCAGATTGCAACAAATATATCGTTTGAATTCGATTTGAGGAATGAAATTAACTGTATCTAGTCTCACGATTTGTTTCTATAAATAAACTCAGCCATATTCGTTTTGACTATTTACCCAGTTTATATTATGAAGTCTGTTGATTTTGTCACGCTCCTATCTGCTCACTGTGTGGTGATCAATAACGAAATTCGTTGGGTTAATACTCATTGAGTATGATTTCATTTGAATACAATCGAAACAGTTACCTATCTTTGCACTTGATTGAATCTATTTCTATGATTGTAACGAGTCAATGATGGTTATGATTGCTATTTGATCCTATCGGTTAACTGTATGATACTCAGCGAACAAAGTTTATGGCAAAGTTTGTGGATGTTGTTATGCATGTTTCGTTTTGACTATGATCGTATCAGTTTGGTATTTGATATGAAGTTTATGCACAGCTGTAACCAATCGATTGTGATTGTGTTCGATTATGATTATATTGATTTTGGATACAATGCAATTTACTTGCAATTGCATTTGGATATCAAATAGTGTGGTTATTATTTGACCCGATTTAATGGCAATTTAAAAACATAGCATTCTTATCCTGTTTCGATTGCATCCTTTTCAATTTGTTTTGATTTGAATAAGAAATTTTCTTGAACCATTAATAATTCGATTTTCATGTTTATTAAAAGAAAATTAAATTGGATTGTTTTAAAAAGATTTCATTTGATTTTTATCTGATTCTACATGCTATTTTAGACTAGCTACAGAATCAGATGATTATGTAGCTAAGTATGTAGGATCATTTTTTTTGTGTTTTGTTACTGAAATATCTTTCTAATTGGATATTTGTGTCCTATTGCAGGTAAGTTCGAATTGCAATTGAGTTTATGAGCATTTCGGGGATGTTTCCAAGATTTGACTTGCATTTTATTTGCTTAGTTTAGTTGATTTTGGGATATCTCCCAGATTATGTAAAACAATTTGATATTATCCACAAGGAAGTTTTACCTTGTGAAGAGACTTATAAATACTTATGATTTTTGTAATAATCATCATCCTCATTCGTGGGAGAACAAGGATATGGAGTTCTAATGCAGACTGGAGCAGAATTGATGTTTT
>ML787670.1:0-10345 GCA_009831015.1 Picea engelmannii | reverse complement strand
TGACAGGTTTATCTTCTTCATAGATTGAATTGTTATATATAAGTTTTTGCATAACAGGTTTCCCTTATTGCAAGAATTTATAATCATAAGATTGTTATGATTTTCTTTTATGTCTTGTTTGTCCTGTAAAACACTTCAAGGAGCAGCTCAGCCTATCATTTATGAGAAGCTATTGAACCAATTCGGTGCAAGTTTCCTCCTCCGACCAGCTTAGAAGTCATCATACACGGGGCAGACTTGGAGCGTTTCCAGGTCAATTAGTTTGTTGTTTACTGTTTTCATTAAGTAGTTTAATTAAGATATAAGTTTAATTAGATTTATATTAGATTGTTTAATTTCAGTAATGTTTATTTCTTTTTCATAAAATATAAAAAAAAAAAAAAAAAGATTCTTGGCTGTCTTAGGGCAGAGAACACATGAATTTTTTCAGGTTTTAATTAAATCTGTAGGTTGTTTATAGTATACATTTGTGAATAAGTAATATTGCAGCTGATAATTAGATAGTTTATTTGAGTTATTATAATAGTACTTAGCGGATTGTATAGAATAGTTAGAATAATTATATTTAGTTTTAGTTTAATTAGTAGTTTGTTTTGATTAGATTCGTGAGTTAGTTAGTTTGTTTCAGTTAATTTTAGTTTGTTTTATTAGTTTTATTTAGTTTAGTTTGTTTAGATTATTTAGCTCAGATCAATTCTCTCTTTGGTTTTCATAGGAGACCTTAGAGCGGCCAATAGAGCCGTTAAACTCATCAGGGTGGTCCATTCCAAATGGCTTGGGTTATTTAGACAACCCCGGACTGGTTCCACTCTCCCAGTTGACGGACGGTCAATTTCGCCCATCAACAAACTCATGTCTTGACTTTCCCACCTAAACAATCTCGCTTGATGAAATATTCATAGCACCACGCATCCAAGGGCATGCCCTTAAACCACCTTTCACCGCGCAGAGGGATCTCTGTTGCGGTTGACAAAGTTTCCATGGTTACCTGAAAATTGACACCCGAGATCACTCCGCAGAATCCATCGAAACTGAGTATGAACTACTCAACTAGTCTCATATTGAATCCTTGAATTTTCCTGCAAAAGGCCATGCACTCGAATTGTTCGAAGGACACTCTGACCTCTGGATATTTGTTGATTGATGTCATGTTTTGGGGCTTGGGCCTAATGCTTCTACTACTTTGCGCACCCCTCGTTATGTTTTGGGAGGTTTCCATGGTGCAACGCGTATTTCTCCTATGCATGGTGGATTTGGCATGAGCCTAAAGCATTAATCTTGATCAATCTGGTATTGCGAGAAGATTACAAATAGTGCATAAGCTTGAATGGTGAATAAAATGCACGCAGAACATCCAAAATTTATAACCAAGAAGGTAGGAGGTGGAATCGTGCCAGGGAACACTGAATTCATGGCGACTGGATGTTTCAAAGAGAATTGAATATTTTCCATAGCACATTCGTGCAACAAGTACATTTCGGGGCATGTAAAGTAGAGATCATAAGGGATGCAGGGAATATTTGATACGAGCACTGTGATTTTTCATTCCTTCAGCCCTCATAATGAGTTGATGATGTTCATTTCACTTGTCGATGCAACTTTTATTTAAGAACTTGCCTCAACCCTCAACACATAAAATTTCCTTTCTGATAGGACTCGACCTTTTGGAAACAGACTAATACCATTTACACATGTTTTGACTCTGACATCCCTTCCCGACTCCAAGGGCCAACTGGCCACATGATGACTTCGAATCCTTTGTTTTTCAGTACCTGACTTCACATGCTTTGACACACAGGCCATGACTTGACTAAGATCGATTCTAACTAAACAAGAAAAATGACAGGGCTAACAAGAGAGATGGGTACCACGTGTCAAGATGGAATCATCACCACGTATCTTCCAGGTGGAACATGGTAGTAGGGACACTCATGCAGAACACCACATACACAAGAGGGACCCACTCTGGGAGTTTGGGACATCGAAACTTCAACAGGGAATACCTGGTCGTGTGGGCTGGGAATACCAGGTCAAGTCCTAGCACCTAAAATTTTGAGAACATTGGAGTTACTATGGGGATGTCCACGTCTCAAAACCTCCAATACAAAAATTAGTCCCACCAAAAAAATGGAGAGGGGAAATCAAAACCACTTACTTAGCTCTACCTAGTGCTTAAATCGCATGTGATGCTTGCATTCCAAAAACCGGTTTTGTTACTAATGGATTTTCACTCGTTAATTGTCCTAGTTTTGTTTTTTGGTCTTGGAGAATTAACTCTCCAAACCTATTCCAAGGCCCTAGATCCTACGCATTGTTGGTTTGCTATAAATAAAATGTTCTAATTTATTTTAATTGCGCTTGATTTTAAATGGTTGTTGTTTATTCAAAGGGAACAAAATGAAGCTTGATGGTGTTTTGAATCAAGACCAATCCCCAAAGAAACTGTATGAAAAAATGCAAGATTTTCTTTCTATGAAGAACTACTTAAGCTAAAGGAAGAGAGATTTTCCTTTTTCAAGGAAATACATGCACCAATGCGAATAAAATTCCTTAATGAAATGCAAACTTTTTCCTTGAAATATTTTTAACAATGCAACTTCCAATTCCACTAATGAACCAAAGAATCTTAGCCAAATAATTCTCAAAATGCAATGCAAAATTCTTTAAAAGAATTTGTTTTGTGTTTTTTTTAAAGATTATGCCAATCAAAAGAAAAATTATACCTTTCTCATCACACAAATAAAAAAACGATGGGAAACAATAGATCAGAAAGATTATAAACAATCTGAAACAATGTATTGCAAATGAAGTGAAAATTCCAAGAAGACCCAAAAATAAGATGGAAAATCAAGAGAGTTTGCTTTGTTTAAACAATGAAAACAAATCTTGAAGGAAAACCCAAAATATGTTTTAAAGAAAATGGAATCTCTTATATGGCATCGCTAGAACTAAAATTTCAAGGGAATGAGGTTAATGAATCCAAACCATACCCACACAAAAAAGAAGTTCTTTGAATCAATCAAACAAATGGCACACAAAGGACAAAATTTGCAAATGACTTGAAAAGTAGTTGAAGCAATGACTACTAGAACAAAGTTGTGAAGGATCTGTAAAGTTGTAAGAAAGAATAGAAGATAGATATAGGATAGATTTGAAGGATGCCCCTTCAGGGAAGAGAATTTTGGTGCCTAGTCATGCCTTGTCATTAAATTTATATAAATCATTCACATGTTGTATGGGGAGTGACCTGCGACCACAAGCATTGGTCGCATTACTTAGTGTGATTTTTGAGTAGTCACATGCTACAATGGAGCAATTCACGACCAACATTGATGAGGTCTCTCTATATTCATAGGAAACCCATGACCACAATTGTTAGACACCAAAATTTCACACTTAAGTGTCACACCTATTTACACCTAAGTCTTGCAAGTGTGGTAAAGTGTCGTATGCACCTTACTAAGTGTTTCATACACTTTTTCAAGTGTCATATGCACCCTACTAAGTGTCACATGCAGTTTACTAAGTGTCACAACACCTTGACACCATGAAAGAACATTTTTCACAATCCCTAGTCAATGTGGAGGCGAAATATACCATATCAAGGTCAAAATACTATGTGCATATGAAGTATTCATTATTATTCATAAAAAGTAAATTAATTTAGTGAGAGAATTAACCTCACATTTAGTTTCCTAATATCAAGTAGAAGTTGAGAATCTCATGTATGGTTGAGAGATTTTATCAAACCAAAATCCTAATTTGGTGGATCTTGAGAGATATTTCTTCTTTAAAATCCTTGAGAAATATTTTCTCCCTAAAATCCTTGAGAGACATTTTCTCCCTAAAAATCTTGGAGATCCCAATTTAGTGGATCTAGTGACTGATATTCTCCATGGTGGTTAAGCCTCCAAATACTATATAATGAGGGCTTTCCATGGTGAAGGGGGGAAGATTATAGGTATCAAACCTTTGATTCTGGAAGAAGCATCATCACTTTTATGTCAATATTGATGCAAGGGTTGGACTAGGAGAGCTTGGAGAAGTGACTTCATCGTCAATCATGCTTTGTAAGTGCCTTCTTTGGATTTCCAATTAATATCAACTTGGCCTATTTCCTTCAAGTTCATGTTTTCTACATTTGCTTGTCTATTGTTGTTTCAATTTTCATAGATAGATATGATTTATATATCATATATATTAGGAGTAAGAGTTCCTTTAATAATATTTTCAGGACTTTAGTTTCATTTAGGATCTTGGAGATCAAGCCCAAGGATTGGAGCAACAAGGACGAACATCGCAACAAGGTACACTAAATCATTCTTCTTATATATTACTTGATTGATTCAGTTAGATATATAGGGAAAGTAGGAACCACTTTTTCTCTTTTATCTTTGGACCAAATATAGGAGTCTTGATCCAAAGGGGAGCTTATCCATTCCGAGGGGTAAGATTTCTCACAACAAAAAAATGGCGACTCCACTCGAGAAGGACTTTCACTAGTTTTTCTTCTTTTTATTATTAAATCCATTGCTTATGATTAGATATTTATTGTTTGATAATTATTTATGATATATTTCCCCTTCCCTCTTATTTATTGAAGAGTTTACAGAGTCATTGATTGGATTTTTCTGAGTTTTTAGTCTTTTTGAGCCATTTTTTGAACTTTTCCAGAACTCGTCCTCCTCTGTAGTTGTCACTAGATAAATATTATCCTAACTGGAACTCCCCTAGAGACTTGTAGATATTTCCATTATCCTAATTGGCACTCTGTCTCTTAAAGACAAGTGAACCATTCTCTCTTTTTGAGGAAAATTCAGAGTTTTTTCCTTGATCTACTGGGTCTGTTGAAGTGGATTTTTAACTCAGAAGTCTTCCAATTGTTTTTTGAATTTGTTTGATTGAGGATTTGATACTTATCACTCATTTTTATATTTTTTGATATTGAAAACCTATTCTAAGTTGTGAGATTGGTTCACCTTGGTTTTCACTTGTTTGGATACCATAGTAGAGGCGTGATAGTTTAGGGGGTACGGCTATATCCAATGACATATAGACAAATATAGCAGAGGCGGGAAGGGAGTAGCTCAACAGACTGTCAATTTTGAAGAATCCTAGATCCATGGCTGAGGCCCACATTGTTGTGAGGGAAATCTCCTTACGGACTAACAAATAGGGTTATACTTTGCATGTAGATATGACCTATAGAAAATCTACTTTCTACCTTCGTCCCCAGACTTAAATCCCATTTCTTTTTAGTAAATGCATGGCTATATCAGCCTACCTCATTCTGGGCATTTGATGTCAATCCCTTATCGCACTTGATTACTTGTTCACGATTCTCCTTTCCAATGTTGACCTGCATACAAGACAAGAAACAACTACACATGCATACTACCTATAGAATAATGGGTTAGAAATTCAAACATGTACTTAGAAAATTATGAATAACTTATGAATTAGGATGGGAAAAGAACTTTCTTTATTACTTTGAATGAGTAAACTTACAAAATTTGAGACCGGCCACTGCTCCGCGAACCTGATCCTGGGCTCCTCTTCAACTGTTCTCCAACTGCTTTTCTTTGTATCTCCTTTGACACAAGGAAAGGATAAAGGCACAAGGGTTGGGACAATGGGAATATGCAAATGGGCAGAGTTTCTTTGCTATATTTTTCCTTTTCCAAATGGGACCCCTACCCTTTCTTTTATAGGCTAGAAGGAGCTAGGTATTTGGACGAAGCCTTGGCCATGCATGGTCGAGAGTTTCAATTAACTCACCCATAGATTTTGTGTTCCGTTGGAATCATTCCTTTTTTCATGCTTTTGTCGATCCACGCGGGTTGTTTTGGGTCAGCCAGCGTGTACATGGATGCAGTAATGGAGTAGGGTGCGTGGGCCTTTATACAAGAGGTTTTTTAAAGAGTTGTTCAACAGTGCTTTGGAAAAGAAGGGATATGAGATGGCTTGATGCTAGGTAAGCATGTGTGGTACAATTTAGGGTTATAATACACATCGGGCCGAAAAATATCACAGAACTTAATTTCGCGAGGGCGGACTGGAGAAAACCATTGTGGTTTTTATGGGGAACATGTGGCGCTCTTACACATGCATTGGGGAAGACAATGGATTTCCTGAAACGACCTTTCCCATGGCCCCGATGTCACATGGTTTAAAATGTCACATCAATAACTCGTGGGAATGATGGCAGTTAGTCAAATCACCGCACATCATCGGTCCAGGTACTTTCCCATATGACGTATAAAAAGGACATTGTCACATAAATAACTTGAAGATCATCATTCAAAATGGATTGATGAAGCGTAGCACACCAACATACTATGTCAGTAATTCGTGATTAAAATGAAAATACTATCAATCTCATATATGAATTGTTTTATCCTACTCTGGGAAATTTCCATCTTATGCATAAGAAAAACAAGCTTGACCTGTGTTGATTTCTTGAGTCCTACAAATTCAAAGGGTGGAAAAATCATGGTCTTTGCAAAGTTTGAAAGGTATGGATAACACTCATCAGATGGTGTTTGGCACGAATATGTTATCAACTAATGTGCCAAGCTTGTCAATAAGTAAGAAAGAAAGATGGGTCTTGCAGATACTGGTAACTAAATTTCATACCGAACTCACAACTGAGATAGATTTGGGGGTCAAATTAAACCCCATTATGAGGGATCTCGTCATAAATGAACACGCGGGCAACACCTACAATCCAACCGCAAAGAGGAAAAGGAGAAAAAGGTGGAAGACAGAGACCAAAACCGAGATGATAGAGAGCATTAGAGAACATATCGCTTGGTTGAGTACCCTGGAGGAGGAAATCGCCAAGCTAAGGTAAATCCTCAGGTAAATTTAGGTACATTTTAGAAAGTTTTGGACAAATGGTGGCGTAAGAAAAGGGAGTCCTGATATGATAGACCTGTTACTAATGGTCCCTTTAAAATAGGATAATTGTTATTCCTTTTTATAACTTGTCTCTATTTTGGAAGTATGAGGAAGTATAAACATTTTAAACTCCACAAGAAAATCCTCTATAAATATGTTTGGTATCAAGGGTATAGAAATCATGGAGAAAAGAGGAGCCTACCCTCTGTGCTAGAAAACTTTGTAAATCTCTGGGGATAGAATGAATACATGAATGCAAAGGAAGATTTTGGACTTTTTACGAAAAGATTCTAACTGGTGGTGTTATGAGTCTCGTTTTCTTTCATAGTGTGTGATTCTTGTTATTTTACATTTCATTTTTTCTTTCCTCTGTCTAAATTGAGAAATTAAAGGTCCAAAATTCATTATTCAATGCTCTCGTCTTGGAAATTTAGACTATGTTTATATCTTCCAAACCATTTCATAATTCATTACTATAATACTCTGATATAGTTCTGTGTTTCCTTTCTTCCGATACCACCTAAATTTTCAAGTATAAACTTAGAAGTCACTTCCTCATTTAGCCTTTTCCTCTTGATAGTTTTCATGATTTGTCAATGCATCCTACATTCCTGACCCCATAGCCCAAAGGTTATCTTCAGTTCTTCAACAATTTTATTAAAACTCCTCAAAACAAACCAAATCTAGCCAATGATTTCCATAGATATATCAAGTGACACGAGATATCCCTCTCTGCGTTGAGCAGGCTAGTGCCTCAGCTCTAAATCTGGTTGAAACAGTTACCTCTGTCGTTTGTCTATTTAGCCAAGCAAAATTTACAAAGTGCTAACATTCTGGCTCCGTTGTCGGGGACACAATTTAAATTTTTTCCTTGGGAAGAACAACATGATTGAGTTCTAAGGTCTGGGAGGAAGAGACACTTAGGCACATATTGGTTGTATTCATGCTCTGGTGACTCCACACATCAAAAATATATATGAAGGCAACTCCACTCTTAATACTTCACGCACAATGCACAGAATCCATTGTCCGAATATGAGTTCAATATCTGCAAGGTATGCTCCCATGAATCGATTTCATATTCATGGCTTTCCAAATCGTATTCCTCACATAAGTTGGCAAAAATATTTTCCTAAATTCGAAGATGGGAAAGGAAATGATGTTGTCTTGCACTTGATTAGATTTCACATGCACATATGTAAGTTGGGGGTTGAATTTCATGAGGACTGTTTGATGAAAATGTTTATGGCTAATTTAGAGGGGAAAGCAAGATTATGATATGAAGGTTTAAAACCAGACAACTTATACTCTCTTAAGGATTTCCACATAACATTATTTAAGCATTATGGAGAATCTAATCCTTCATTCTTTGTGTTTGAAGATTGTTGTGAATTTTGTGAACATTTCATTAAGTACCTTAAAAATGTTTTTAGTGATGAAGAGTGTATGAATGATGAAATCGTAGAAGCCCTTTATGAATATTTAGACTAACAACAAATAGTATCCCCTTCTTTGGTTGAAGGTGAAGTTGATGAAGAAATTGTTGCTGAAAGTTATTTTCCTTCACCCGAACTTGATGAAGATATTCAAGATTTTCATAAAGACAAACTGTTTCAAGGTTTCCTTTCTCCCCCTATGAATGATATGGTTGTTCAAATTCTAAGTTTTCTAGACATGGATGAGGATTCTGAAATTACATCTATGGAAACTTCCAAAAATGAACAAACAAATGATATAAAGTTTCGGGAAAACAACAAAATAGTGCATGCCAATTTTCAATCAGAAATATAGAAAGATAATGAAGAGGCAGTGGTTTTATTTGATTCATTTGAAAATCATGGTTTTGAAAATACATCCATGAGAAATCTAGATTGTAAAATAGTACATGTTGTTATCTTTTCACATTTGCAAGAAGATTATGAGAAGGAACTTATTTCCATTCATTCATTTGAAAGTCAAAATGGTTGTCCTCAAACAAATTTCCATAAATTTAATGAAACCAAATCAAAATTGTTTGATGAACAAGAGGTTATCCTTGATGCACATAATATAGCTCTCATATTTGAAGATGTTCAAGAATGTATGAATATTTTTGTTAATATGCATGGAAGAGTAGACAAACCTATTGTTGTCATTTCATTTGAAAATGTTCTCAGAATAGAAGAAATAGAGCAAAAACAACTAACACTTATGAAAGAGGCTTGTCTTTCTATTTTTGCTCATCAAGAAGAAATTATTTTCCATGGTTTTCAAGATCCGATGTCTATCCTATTACAATCTTCAGTGAAGGAGGAATTTGTTTCATTCATAAGCTCAGATTTTGGATTCAATTTTTCTTTCAGCTGCCATCTTTTACATTTGTCTGCCAGCTTAAGAAAAATGTGAGAAAAGGAGAATCAAGAAGCCAATTGCTTGATTGGCTACATTGGCACTTTAGCATCACTTGATTGAGTATTCATTCCATCATTTTTAGAGTAGGTAGGAGTGTGTGAATAATCTTGTTGGTCAAGCATTTTTTAGTTTGGATTTTCAGTATTGTGTACAATTAGATTTTAGTAGTGTATTCAGTGTTCAGTATCCAGTTGAGAGCAGTGTGAAAAGTTTTGTTTTCAGCAGACACTAGTGATAGGACAGATCAGGGTACACATACATGTTTTGGGAGCAGGCCAATGGATCAGGCATTGGGTCTACAATTTCTTTGCTACCTCGTAGAGAGGACACCATCCCCAGTTGGAGACAATGTTATCACCATAACAATTTTCAGATCAGGATCCAAATTTTGGAAATTTAGCGAAATGCTATATCACTGTGGAAGTATGATAGTTCGGGGGGTCGATCTATATAGTGGAGGTGCAAAAGGTATAACTCGATAGACCGTCGATCTTGAAGAAGCCCAGATCAATGGCTAAGGCACATATCGGAGAATGAAGCAACACATAAGATAATTATTCAAAGGCAGGTCAGGGAAACCATTATGGTTTCATTTGTGGACATGTGGCAACACCAGAGGTACATCAGGGTGAAAAGAGGTCTATTCAAAACCGTTTTTTCCAACCCCCAATATCGGAAGTTGATGGTGTTATCACCTGCTGATTTTCATTTTATTTTTCCAAAGTAGCTTGTCCTTGTGTTATCTTTCCACTCAGATTTTCAAACTTTTTCACCAGCTCTGTCAAGATCCCATCACCTAAATCCTTCACCCAATGGATCATCCAAAACAGTCATGTACTCCATGAGTCAAAAGTTAGAAAATATCCCAAGCTTATACCTATCCTTAATTCTTATCTAAATCCCTTAGTTCCATCTGTAATGACCCTTTTCTTATTACTATGAATAATCTCATAAATAAACCTAAACATTGGCTAAATTATAATTAATTATTAAATAACCTTAAGTGATTATAAGTTATTAATTAATTATTTTGATTATACTTAGCTGAAGTATG
>ML787669.1:759767-811850 GCA_009831015.1 Picea engelmannii | reverse complement strand
AAAAGAGTGTGAAGAAAACTTTTAGCTATTGAAGGAGTTACTAAGTAGTGCATGTATTTTGAATATTGCAGATCCAAGTGAAAATTTTGTGGTATTCACAGTTGCATGCAAGGAAGGACTTGGTGGATTCCTTACTCAAAATGAACATTTCATTAGTTATGAGTCCAAAAATCTTAAAGAACATGAGAGGAAATATGCCACACATGATTTAGAACTTGCATCCATAGTACATACATTGGAAATGTGGAGGCATTTTTGATGGAAAATAAATTTGAATTGAGAACAAATCACAATGGTTTGAAATATTTGTTTGAACAACTAGCTTTAAATGCTAGGTAGACAAGATGGTTGGAATTTTTGAGTGAGTATGAATTTGAAATCAAACATATTAAAGGATAAGAGAATAAAGTTGTTGATGCAGTTAACATGAGGGTACATATCATGCATGTTGCAACAATCAATGTGCATGTATCAAATTTAAAAAGCATAATTTTAGAGGCCATGTTATAGACCAACTTTATTTATAGGTAAAGTAAGGATTACATCAAGAAGATGTACAACATAAATTTAAAGAGTAAAGTTAGGAGAAAATGGAATATAGATGCATAAAAATCGATTTTATGTTCCTAATTCCATAATTAAGGAAGCTAGTTTCAAAAGAAATGCATAATGTTCTATATGTTAGACATCCTGGTTATCAAAAAACAATTGCAGTAATAAGAAGCCAATACTTTTAGCCAGGAATGAAAAAGGATGTGGATGATTACATAACGAGGTGCATGGAATGTGAAAGAGTGAAGAATGAGCATAGACACCCAACACGTTTGCTACAACCATTGCCAATTCTAGAGTGGAAATGGGAAGTGGTAACAATTGATTTTAATACTAATTTTCCCACGAGAACAAGACAACATGATACAATAATGGTAGTGGTGTATAATATCACAAAGGCTACACATTTTATTCCAGTGAAGATGACTCATAAGTGAGTCAATATTGTAGATATATACATGAAGGAAATTGCTAGATTACGTGGAGTACCTAAGACAATTGTTTCAAACTTTTGGAGAGGATTATTTAAAGGATTTGGTACAAATATGAATTTGAGCATAGCATATCATTCACAGACATATGTGTATATAGAGAGAGTCAACCAAGTGATTGAAGACACTTTAAGGATGTATGTGATGGATAAGCCATCCAAGTGGGAGGATTATTTTCATTTGGTTGAGTTTTCCTATAAAAACAGGTATCAATCTTGATTGAAGATGAGTCCATTTGAAGATCTGTATAGTAGAAAATGCAATACTCTAGTGAGTTAGGATAACCCAATAGACAAAGTAATACTTGGACCAAAATTACTCAAGGAGATGGAAGGGAATATGGTAAGATAGGTGTTGGAATGTTGTTCAATACTGATAGGGGGGTGAATCATTATCATTTCTTTTTCTCAAATTAAATTAATTATTTTAATTATTAATTTATGAATCATAACAATTTATCAACAAGAATGTATAGAAAAATGAAATTAAATGTAACATTCATAAAAATTATATTTCTGTTACAAGTTTTAGTTTGCAAGAGACACCAATCTCTCTTTGTTTTAGCACCAACTCAAGGAGACACCAATCCCCTATTTTCAAGCACTAACTCCCTGTAGATTAGGCTCCAACCTGTAAAGGACTCCAATCCTCTGTTTTCAAACACCAACTTGAGGAAGCTGCAACTCCCTATTTTAGGCTTCAACCTGTAGAGGACTCCAATCCTCCTGCTTTCCACCCTCATTTCATGTGTATGTTTCATGTTTCATATACTTCCTTGGACTCTGCTTCTATTTTTGATCTTCTAAATTAGCTCACAAAGACACTTTCCTTCCACTATACTTTTTTGTTTATATAGTATTCCAACAGGTATGAAATTGAAATATTATGTCTCTTTGTATGAACCAATGGACCTCTTACGTTTAATTTAATAATAGTGCTAACATTTTGTCATTAATTTTTTTTGTCTTTAATTCAAAAGGCTTCAAATCCCTTGTAAGTTTTTCAACATTAATGGAATATTTGGGTGCTAAAAACTATTAACTGTTGTTGTAACAGTTCTTTGAACAAACCCTGGTATTGAGGTGTTAATTATCTTAATTGTATTTTTAGTTCTTATGAGTGGATCTTAGTTATGGATTGTCTCTTCTTATTTTGGTCTCACAGTTCCATATTTATCCAAACAAGCTACGATCAATCTTCGTTGTCCACTGTCGATGCATAGAATTTATGATTTATGTGGTTTAGTCCAGTGATCTAACGATCATAGTCATACTTCTAACTGTTCTTTGATTTTTTTTTCACAACTGTGTTCTTTTTTCTAGGCTTTCTCTGAGTCTGCTAGTTTTCCTAGGTGCCTAAACATTTGAGTAAGTGAACTCAACCATCCAAGAACTATTCCTCTACAATTACTCCAGGCATATGCATTTAATATCAAGATGTAAGATCTGTAAACATGAGACTTATAGTCTATCCATCTCACCAACACAAAATTCTCTATTTAAAACAATTATAACTTTGGTTGTTTATATGATGGGAAATTATCGACCACTCAAGCCATAAGTCAAGTCAGAAAAATAAAATAGAGTCGACCACCCAAAATTCGAAATGAGAAAAATGAGTTCTCCAAAATGAAATTCAGGTCGAGGAAAAGTAAGTCGAGTCGACCAAGAGTCAAGAAATGCAATTCGAAGGCAATGCAAGTCGAAGTCCGAAGCAATGAAAGTCGAAGTTATCCAAGTCAAAGTCGAAGGCAATGCAATTCAAAGTTATCCAAGTCGAAGTCAGAGGCAATGTAAGTTGAATTTATCCAAGTCGAAGTCGAAACCAATGCAAGAAGTCATCGAAGTTGGAGTAGGAGGAAATGTCAGTCAAAGTTATCCAAGTCGAAGATTAAGATGTCTAATAGAGACTCTCATACCAGACCCTTTTACACATTTTATTGAGCACCGGATTTTGATCTTTCCCCTTTTGCATTTAGATAGGACAAATTTAGTATGCATATGTATTCATTGTTTAGACAATGCACGAGTTTGACAATATCATATGCACAATTTTGATGACGATAACCATAATATTGACCTCTTTGCATCAATGCCAATACCAACATCATATAACCTCTTTGACATCAATGCCAACACCATAACATCATGTCCAACAATAGGGAAAATAGTTATGTAGATAAGAACATGATAGACAAAGAACCTAAAGTGGGAGAGAATGTATTTTTGAAAGTGAAGTGTAAGAAGAGTTCATTGAAGTTGGGAAATTGTAGCAAGATGGCAACCATATTTTGTGGTCCATTTGAGATATTGGATAGGATAGGACCAATTTCAAACATGATTGCATTGCTTACTTCCATGAATGTGCATAATGTATTTCATGTATTTTTGTTGAAAAAGTATGTGTATGATTCTAACCATGTCATTGATTGGACTTTGATTCAAGTGGAGCTAGAAAGAGAGTTTCGAGTACAACAAGTGTTTATACTAGACAAGAAGGTCAAGGTCAAGGTGCTTCAAAATAATGCGATAGGGAAGGTAAAGGTTTAGTGGACATGCTACAACCCTAAAAAAGTGACATGGGAGTTAGAAGATGAAATGCGGGAAACATACTTGTAGTTATTTTTGAATTTTTGAATATTTTTTTCTAGGATACAATCCCCAGGGAAAACCCCTAGGTACTTCTCCTCATTTTGAGGATAGTACCCATGGTAAAAACTAGATTCTTTAGGGTACAAGGCCATCAACAATGGGGGATCAAATCCATTACAATAATATGCTCATAGTGAGCTCAACATGTCACTAATGAGAATAGAACCTAGGTGTGGAGGACATCTCTCCATCCCACAACCACATGGGCTAGACCCAATTGAAAATATATGTACACCTGCATGGTGATGTGCACTAAGGATAGTGCTAAAATAAGGGGGAGGGGAAAACAATGCCCTGATTTTGATCCCAGATTAATAATTTATGTTTGTACATGATGAAAGGATGGAGAGCCTAGCAATGTAATAGTTTTTTAATATTAATAATAAAAATACATCACCGTTTATGATTCCATGAGAGAGGGGGTAGCTAAGGGGATAGAACAAATTATTATATTTTTATTAAAACTATCTTTGAATTATTGGGGAAAATGAATTACATGAGCTTCATAGGGAAGAAACATGGTGCATTGTGTGTATTCATATATCAACCATATTTTGATGGTGCTTGGGGGGGATTCTCTCATTCTTTTATTCTCATTCTTTCTTGTTCTTGGTTTTGGGAGAAAAAATAATATTTATATGGTAGAGAGGCATTGCTAGTTGGATACATGATAAGAGTGGTTATTTTTTTCCAGCAACATAAGATGCTCGAGTGCATGGATGCATTGTCATTTTGAGGAAAACTGTCCTCTATTGAGAATCTCTGGAGCTTCCAACATTGATATTTCCTAACCAAAATATACTAGAGCCCTAGAAAGAAGTGAAATCGCCTAAGGGACCACATTGCAGAGAAGGATATTCCTTTCTTTTGGTTATGTAGGCTGAAGGGGAAAGAGAGCTGGCAAGTTGAGATTAATGTATGAGTGAGTAGACTGTAACATCATGAGAACTTGACTATCTATGTAAGATTAGAGTCAACCTAGGCACCAATCCTCTTGGATTTATAGCCTTAGCTTGGGGGTGACCTGATGTTGAGATATTTGGAGCAACAATGTCTACGGTTGGGTGGAACATTCGACGTCTGCAACCAATTGGTGTCGTTATTTGATAAAGATAAGTGTTCTCTATGTATTATATTCATGTTGTGGTTCATTGCATGCCTATTCATTATTTAATATTGTGTATATCTTTAAATGCTATTCACTATGTGAGAAATATGCTTTCTGGATTATGAATATGTTTCTTGATGGTTTTGCATGAGCCTGTTTATTTGTTGCATGCTTCTTGTTTTAATTAAATTTGTTTCATACTTCATAAATTAGTCCAAGAATGTGAGTTCTTAAGGCACCCTACAATTTGGGTAAGTTACAATTTGGTATCAGAGTAGAAATTTGTAGTTACATGACCCAACTTAGAGTTGGGTATGTTATAGTGACAATGTACTTAGATGATATATTGGTTTATTTCTCTACTTTGGAAGAACATATCTGACATCTTCTACTGGTGTTAGAGACTTTGAAAAATCATCACCTGATGGCTAACCTTAAGAAATGCGACTTTTCTCAGTAGTCATTGGTGTATTTGGGGTATGCAATTGGCGCAGGGGAACCCAAGATAGATCCTGTGAATATGGAGGCCATCCTCAAGTGGTCATTTCCTACTAATGTCACTAAATATTACATCATTGTTGTGGTAGTGCAGTACCTATGGAAGTTTATAGCATCCCTTCGATGAGTTGAAACAAAATATTAGTCAAGCACCAATTATTGCATTGCCTAGCTTGTAGAATCCTTTCGAAGTGGAGACAAATGCAAGTTGATATGCTATGGAAATGGTCTTGATGTAGGGAGGTAAGTCAATATGATATCATTATGAAATGCTTCATGGTGGCATCCTGGAATACCCTACATACAATAAGGAACTATACGCCTTGGTTCAAGATATTAAGAAGTGGAATCACTATCTGATGAGCAAGGAAACCATTATCCACACTAACACCAATCATTGAAGTATTTACAAGTCCAAAGTAATCTTCAACAAACCACACACTACAAGTGGATGAGGTTTTTGCAATAGTTTCATCTAATCATAAAATATATCAAGGGTAGAACTAATAAGTTGGAAAACATGCTTTCAAGTCCACCCACATCCAATATTACAGCTTTGGGAACTCTTATGAACATGGATCCTTTTACCCATGATTGATACAAAGAGGCATACATGGAATATGAGGACTTCAAAGAGGTGTTTAAGTATATATAGGGTCAAATTCATGTAGAAGAAGGTGACGGTAAGGCTGCATATCATCTCCAAAATGGGTTTCTCTAAAAGTTATGTAAGCTTTGTCTACCTAAAGGTGAAACATTGTAGCTTATCAGAGAAGCTCACACCTCTAATATTGCATGAAATTTTGATGTTGGGAAGACAATTTCCAACTTATAGAGGTATGTGTATTGGCCCAGAATGCAAAAAGATGTAGCTCAATTTCTTAGAGGATGCATACTTTGTTGTACCAACAAGCCTAGTAATAGAAAACAAGGTTTATAACATCCCTTACCTATACCCACTAGACCTTGGGATAACATCCCCATGGATTTTTTTAGTGGTTTACCTATAACTAGGAAGGGACATGACTATATTTTTGTGGTAGTTGGTAGGTTCAACAAGACATGAATTCTTATGCCTTGTAAAATGACTATCAAAGGACAAGAAGTAGAAAACATGTTATTAGAAAAGTTGTGGGTGCAATTTGGGAATACCAAGGACATCATCTCAAATAGGGACACCAAAGATGCTATGTGAGTGGTCTTGATGTAGGGAGGTAAGCTAGCATGCTATCATTTTGAAATGTTTCATGGTGGAGTCATGCACTACTCTACGTATGATAAGGAACCCTACACCATCATTTAAGTTGTTAATATGTGGAAGCACTATCTTATGGGCAAGGAAATCATTATCCACATAATAATTAGCCATTGCAGTATTTGCAGGCCCATAGTAAGCTTTAACAAACCAAACACTACAAGTAGATGGGATTTTGTAGAAATTTCATCTAGTCATCAAATATAAGAACGACAATACTAATAGGTTGGAAAACATGCTTTCAAGGCCACCCACATCCAATATCATAGCTTTGGAAACTCTTATGCACATTATCCTTTTATTCATGATGCATACAAAGAGGCATACACGAAAGATGAGAACTTTTAAGAGGTGTTTCAATAGCTACAAGAGCCAAATTCGTGTAGAAGAAATGCCAAAATAAGGATGGCTATCATGTATAGAATGGGTTCCTCTACAAACTAGACAAGCTTTATGTTCCTAAAGGTGAAAGATTGCAACTTATCATAGTGGCTCACACCTCCAATGTTGAAGGACATTTTGTCATGTGGAAGACAATTACCAACTTATAGAGGTATGTGTATTGGTCCATAATGCAAGAAGACATTGCTCGATTTATTATAGCATTCATACTTTGTTGTACCAACAAGCCTAACAATAAAAAGTAAGGTTTATACCATCCCTTACTTGTACCCACTAAACCCTGGGATAACATTGTTGGTAGAAATCTATATCAAGTGTTAGGAAATTCCTAGAACTAAGGATTGTGACCTAGATACAGACAAAATAATGAAAAGAGGGCTAGAATCCCTAACTCTAATTAGATATTTTACCTTAAAGCTTAGATCATTCATGAAAGCAAATAAACAAATGCACAAAAGGAATGAAAACTAGAGTGGAAATCTTAGTAATAATAATTTTTTTTTTCTTTACCCAGTGGAAGCAAATACATACACATTTGAAGAAGATTGTTGAAGAAGTTGGCCTCCAAGAACCTCCTCCTTAGGAGGGTTCTTTTACTTCCCAAATGTGTGGTTGATCCCCTTTCCTATGGTTGTAAGTAGCTTGGTTGATAATAAAAATGGTATCAAGAGAGAAAGGGTATCTTGAGATCTAAAGCAAATTCAACAACATATACTTACTTGGATGGATGATGGATGATAAATGGGGTGACCTCTTGGTTCTTATCAACAAAATAGTGGTTAAACCCCTTGAAATGGTCACAATAAAATAATTATTTTGTTAATGCTAGAGATTTCTCTTGACTGCAAAAGAGAAATGCCTAGCACATTTTGAAAGAAAAATGTTTATTTGGGAATATGTTGATCAAGCATATTGGATTGAGAAAGAATAAAAAGCAAAAAATTAGATTAACACGTGTAGATCAGTGATCAAGGCCATTTGGCATGGAGTTTCTTGTTAATGTTTTATGGATCAATGGTAATCAAGCTAAATACCAGATAAAAGGTTTATCATTATGGCAGATGGAAGAAAGGGGAACAAATATAAATTACAAAATAACCCATGCTAGATCAATTTTGCACATTCAAAAGATAAAATATCCACTAAACATAAATGCTTTCTGGAGAATGAATAGAGGATACTTGAACAAAACACATGAATTACAGGCAAGTGGAATGAAGCTTCAATACACATGAATACCTAATTCATGGTCAATAGTTGATGCTCAACAATTGTAATTTATTCAAGCAAGAGGACAAAGTGAAACAAGGCACAAAGAAAAATATAGAATGATAATGAAGCTCTGAGGAATATTTGATAATAAGAAATTAAAACGACCAATTTCCTTCACGCTTACAATAAAGTCACATAGCTTCTTCCCAGTAAAGTCTCTCTCCACCCCTTGGATCAAACCCCCATTTTTAACATTCATAATAGTAGTATTTATAGAAAATACATCATTCTAGATTTTAGGAAACTAATCTTATCTATAAAATCAGTTTCTGATTTGATGCAATAAATCTAGAAATAATCACTCCTCTACCTCTCGATAAAATCCTTTGACTTCCAAATGTATCCTTGAATGTTCAATTGTTTCCTAGAAATATGGGATCGATAGCCTTTAAATATGGAATATGGATGTGAATAAGCCTGCTGGAAAAGGGGATCTATACACCGAAGTTGATTGAGGATAAGAAAGTGGAACTACTCGACACCTGTAACTGATGTTCTGTCACTAGCCATGCCCTTAACAACATAATCATTGGCTTCTCCGATCTTCCTCAATTTATAGGAAGAGAAACATGCTTCAACAAAAATTTCCAGAGCTAACAATTCATGAGATTTTATATGTGAGGAATTTGCACCTTCTGTATACATTTGGCCATGAGTCCTTCTTTTGATGTCGATGTGTAAATTGTTGTAATCGCAATTTTTTTATAACAAACATAATTGAAATCATTATCGTTATCTGAAGAAGCATCTTCACCAAGAGCATTTAGGTAGAGTGTTGCTCGATCTAGAAACCCATTATTATTTTCAAAGAGACACCACCAGAACAATACAAATATGAGAGGCTTTAGAGATTCAACTAGTGCCCAAACTTTTCCAGTGCACTTACAAGACTTGCCCTAACTGTTTAAAAATAGTTGCACTGCAGTAATAGCTGGAATCAACTTTCAACTCTTGGTTGAGTGAGCGATGTCCATCCTTGGGTGCTATTAGGTATTCAACACCTTGGCATTTTATTTGTCGATGCGTTTTGTTCTTAAGTTGACTCGTGTGATTACACACTTGGCTTGCTTTCTTAATAATATTTTCTGGAGTTCCTTTCATGTTGAGCTTATTTCAAAAACAAGGCTTTCATTTGTAACTTCACATAGCAGGGACCGCATTTCATATATTTCCATATGAATTGTGTTTTTCTCATTTGCAGGGCTGTCGAATAAGACATATAAGTCCCTAGATTTTATTTGACAACTGATTATGAATATTGAGATATGTTGTATAATGAAATGGATTCCCAGGTAGCCAAAGGCCACAATGATCCTCAACTTCCATTAAATGATTATACAATGATGCTTTAAAAAATAATCCTAAAGGTTCATAATAATACATAAATGAACTATTAGATCACCCTTTGGAAAAATGTCACCATAGTAGTAACATTGGAAGACAGAATTTTGATGTAGTGAATCAGTGTTATATTGAATGAGCCTTGCTACCGGAACTTAAAACTTTCCATAGAGAGTTCCTCTAAAAATGCACCCATTTCGTTACAGGAAGTTTAAAATTCTTGTAGCGATACTGTAAATTTGGGTACTAACAGATTTATTGACCATATCAAATTTAACAATTACTTTTAGGGTTTATGCATTACCATTTTAATTTATTTTACTTTTTAGATAATTCCAAGCGGAAACAATAAAAAAAGGGTTTTATGACTTTGTAATGTGTTTCCTTAGGTCATGGTGGTGTAAAATGATGTGGAGTGGGTGGAATCAATGGTACACATACTGTGTGAGGTGTATTTCAGTAAACCTATGAATTTGGTATAGGTGAACAACTTTTGAGTTATAACAAGCAAGAAAAATACTGAAGGTCTACATGGACTCTTTTCTTTCATTAAGAGGGATTTCTAATATGAAATGAACAACAATCCAAAATAGAAAAGTAATCTTATCCACATGCTAAAAAATAAATCTGAAAACAAAGATGGAAAAAGATAGACAATGGATTCTCACACAAACTCAAAAATAGGACAAGCATCTCCATGGATTTTGTGGGTGGTTTGCAACAACTAGGTAGGTACATGACTATTTGTTTGTGGTAGTTGACATGTTTAGCAAGATGTGCATTCTTATTCCTTGTAGAAAGAACATTAAAGGACAAGAAGCAACAAACATGTTCATCAAATAGGTCTGGGTGCACTTTGGATTACCAAGGAACATCATCTCAAATAGGGATGCCAAATTTCTCAGTGCCTTTTGGACTACACTTTTGGAGAAGATGGACACCAAGTTGAAGAGATCTACAATTTTCCATCCACTGAAATATGGGTAGCCATAAGTAGTCGGTGGGACATTGGTTCAACTTTTGAGGGGTTAAAATTAGAAGCATCCCAAGACCTAAAATGAAAAATTGATTTATATTGAACACTCATATAATAGAGTTGTGCACACTTCTATTCATAATTCCCCTCTTGAAACTTTCTTTGGGTATTCGTCGCTTTTTACCTTGGATGTTGTATATGGACAAGAAGGAGTAGTGGGGGAATACATCATAAGAGATGCAATGAATGCATAAAAAAATGTTGAAAAGATTAGGTATATCCATATTCAAGTACATAATACATTGAATAAGTCATAGGAATAGTACAAGGCCTGACATAATCAACATAGAATTGTGAAAACATTTAAGGTGGAAGACATAGTTTGGTTTCATTTTAACAAAGAAAGGCTACAAAGTCATGGTAAGAAGATCAAGGCTCTATGGTATGGTCCTTTTGACGATTTGGAGAAGGTTGGTGAGAATGCCCATAGACTCAGTCTACCCCATATATGTGCATTTACTTAGTATTGAATGTGGAAAATCTGATACTCTATGAACCTTCCATGTTGGATAAGGAAACTAAGGAACGAGTCCTACGTACTGTTAGCTCTCTGTAAACTTCGTTTGGTTGGGAAACGAATGACAGAGGGAACCTACAAACCAACTTTGAGAACCAAAACTAGCCTTTTAGACCTGGAGAGGGCTCTCTCGAGAGACATTGTCTCGGTATAGGATATGGCTTTAAGCTGTCGGCTAGATTTAACACCTTTGAATAATAAGTTATGGTTCTATTGGCGAAAAGAGTAAGACCTCGGGATATGGAGTCGATTTAAAACAAGCGATAAAAACAAATGACTCGGTAATTGAACTTGAGAGGCTAAAGGCTAAGGAAGCAACAATTTTTAGTTTAAATTCGTTGTGTGGCGAGGAGAAAAACATGTGAAGCAACTCGGAGCATTGTTGAGGATGAATTCAGAGTTAACTTTAGAAGAAAGACGGTTTGTCTAAATGGCACGAATCCCAGGGCGCTGTGCAGCGAATCCTAGGTTTGAAATTATGTTACTATTCAGACATAAATAGATATGAATAAAGAATACAGGAAGTACGTACACAAAGAAAGGAAACAATACATCCAACTACTACAATTATAATATTTTCATCAAAGCTTCAAGACTTTTGCATTAAATTTTGATCGAGCTCAAACTACATTCAATAGTCACTGTCTAGAATAGTTTGCCAACCAACGCGGCTTACATCGAAAGAAAAAGATATATAGGCTAGGGCGCCGCTTGGGTTGCCCTGCTCTCTAACTACTATCCCTGGTATTTAGGAAACTGCATGCTTCTACTAAAATGTCCTTTCGTATGCTCCTTCTATGAATAGAAACCAACTATATTCGGTCGTATCATAACCACTTGTCTTTTCCACGGGGGTTCGACTATCAGGAGGGTCTTGTCACGAAGAGGGTTATGTGTCGATCCCTTCCTTTGACAGGGTTTTTGAAAAATCAAGTGCTCTGTCAGCCTCCCGCCATCCATTGTAATGGCCTTGATTTTCTGTCGCATTCTCATCTGCTGGGGTGCGTTCGTGGCGAGTGACTGCTGACTGTCGCTGCCGTTACCAAAATGACCAAAACCGTCTAAGGGTGACGCCTTTTTCAAAACTGTCAAAATTTGTGATATGTTTGAGAATACAAAACAAACCCAGTTAATCGTGTTTCTTCTGTGCGCTGGTAAAAACTGCGCCGACTTTCTCCCCGAATGCTTCACCTTCTTTGAAGTGCTTCACATTCCTTTCCTCCAACATCCTCTATGCTTTGCGTAGTTGAACGATTGTATCCTGTGCTTCCTTGAGCTGTCTCTTGAGCCACGTCACATTTCCTTCACGGCCTTGTGATGCTAATACCTCAAGGGTCTTTGTCGCTAACCGTTGTCTTAGTTCCCTGTTTTCCTGGTAAAGCTCGACAACAACAAGTTACGCTTGTTTCAACTGCTAAGATGGCTCATGAACATTTCCGCTTTCGACATTTGTCTTCCTCATTCTGCTCCGGCCTTCTCGACTTGTACCTTCAATAGGTTCCAGCCGAATGGTGCGCATAAGTAATTATTCAGCGATTGACTTTGCGTGCGGTTCGTTTGGGACTCGGGTTTCCCCGACTTCCTTGTTCTTATTTGGCCTGGCCCTTCTCCGGGGTGGTTGCTGTTAGGGGGACCAGGCTTCCAATGTCCTTTCTTCCTATGCGGCCTCTCCCACTTCTGCCTCTACGCGGTGTGATATTACCCTTTTCGTGAGTGGAGGGAAATCTCCTTTTGGGTCTTTGGGGATGCTTGCTGTGAGTAAGAATGAATTCCAATCGCTTCCCAATTGTCTTAATTCCTCGACTACCAACAAATTAATCAATGAGACATGAGAGAGTTTCCTTTTCGATTGATCTACTTCAGCCTGGGCGCTGTCTGCCATCACTCAGAGGTTCTGGTGTAAGAAAAAGGGTAGGTTTAACGACCTCCTTCCCATGAAGTGCATCAATAATCTAATGTGATGCGAATATACTCTATCAAACCTCCTCTCACAAGTGAAATATTTCCTAATTACTCCCAAGAGTTTCTAGAAAGGTTCCTGCAAATGTTTACTCGGAATGCCCTCCTCGATGTTCCCATCTAAATATTTTCATTTGATGAAGTCTTCATAACACCCCGTGTCCAAGGTCATGCCTTTGAAACACCTTTCACCCCGCAGAGGGATCTCAGTTGCAGTTGACAGATTTTCTTCTGTTACACAAATAGTGACACCCACAATCATCTCACGGAAGCCGTCGAAACTGAGTGTGAACTGCTCAGCCAGTCTCATATTGAATCCTTGGATTTTTTCTACAAAAATCCATGCATCTAAATTGCTCAAAGGATGCTCTGACCTCTGGATCTTCGTTTATCAATGTTAGGCTCTGGGGCTCGGGCTCGACGCTTCTGCCACTTCACGCGCCTTTCCTTATGCTCGAGGAGGCTCTCGTGACGCAACTCGTACTTGTCCTGCGTGCAGTGAATTCGATACGGGCCTGAGGGAGGAAAACATGATCAACCCAGGCTTGCAAGAAGAAACTACAAACAGGGCATACGCTTGACTGATGAATAGAATGCATGCCGAACATCCGGATTTTATAATAGAGCGGGTGAGAGGAGGAAACGTGCTAGGGAACACTAAATTCATGGCGACTGGATGTTTTGAAGTGAACTAAATATTTTTCGCAGCACATCTGTGCGACGAGTACACTTCGGGGCGTGTAAAGTACAGTTGATAAGGGCTACAGAGGATATGTAATACGAGTGCCATGATTTTTCAATCTTTTAGCCCTCATAATGAGATGATGATGGTGCTTGCGCTTGTTGATGCGACTTCTATTTAACAACTTGCTTCGACCCTCATCACGTAAAATTTCCTTTCTGATAGGACCTGAATCTTTTGAAACAAACTCGTACCATTTACACATGTTTTGAATCTGACACCATTTCCCGACTCCATGGGCCAACCGACCACTTGCTGACCTCAGATCCTGTGTTGTTCAGTACTTGGCCTCACGTGCTTTGACATGCGGACCATGACTCGACTAAGATGGACCCTTACTAAAAAGAGAAATGACGGCGTTAACAGCTGGCTCCAACGGGGATGCTATCCTGCCAGTGAGGTAGCAAAGAACAACAGATCGGGTGCCTGACCATTGGGCTTTATTCGACTTTCAGACACTAAAACATGAAAAAAAAAACGCATTCTAAACCTATTTGCATAGCTTCTAACAAACTTATCATAAACTCGGGGCCTTCGCTTCGGGCTTCAATTTTTTGCTGACATACTGACTAGAAAATCCCTGACTTGAAAAACAAAATAAAATCACTATTTACAGTGACATGTGATTTAAACGAACTTTATTGCACCAGATAGTTCCTTCTCCATCAATCTCTTCTAGAAAATAAATGTTGTTCTCACGATATGCATTGATTCTGAATGGACCCGTCTAAGATGATCAAATTTTCCGTGCTTACCTTTGTCTTCGTTCTTCGAGTCCCATTTTAGCACCAGGTACCCATCTAAAAATATTCCTGCTTAGAATGCTTGTCGAAGGTTTTCTTTATCCTTTCCTGGTGGAGCTGTGATCGATTGTACACCTGCTCCCTCATTTGCTATGTGTGAATTAGCTGATTTATCCTCCTCTAGGCATCATCTGGCTCAACCTCTTGCTTCTGTAACAACTTCCTGATGAGTAACCACAGTGAGTTGGGGAAAACCGCATCTGCGTCGTATATGATCTGGAATGGAGAGGTCGAGATGGACTTCTTGGTAGTGACCCTGTCTGCCCACAACGCGTAAATAAGCTTCTTATGCCAGACCTTCTTGTTATCTTGCATGAGTCTTTTGATGATCCTGGTCAAGCTTTTATTTGACGATTCTGCTAACCCATTTCCCTGTGGGTAATACACTGTAGAATTTCCCAGGGTTATGTTGTAGTCCTGACAAAAATTCTCCATCTTCTTGGACTTGAATGCGGCCGTGTTATCTGTTATAATCTTGATAGGGCATCCAAATCTCGACAGGATATTTGTCTCCAGAAATTGAACGATGACTGTGTCAGTAGCTTGCCTCGTTGGAATCGCTTCTATCCATTTTTTGAAGTAATCTATGGTCCTGAGTATCCATCTGCGCTACGTCAAGGATGGTGGATGGATCTCCCCTATAAAATCCAAGCCCCATTGCATGAAAGGCACTTCGACCGAGATCGGTTTCAGGGGAAGGGGCCGTAGCTTCCTTCTTCCATCGAAAATCTGACACTCATGGCAACTGGAAAATTCTTTGTAAACATCCGCGAAGATGCTAGGCCAATAGTAGCCTACTCTCAGGATTTTATGTGTGGTGGTTTTCCAATAATTATGTCCTCCGCATATTTCCCGCAAACAACTCAACAATATCCCTCCAGTATCTTTCCACTACAGTGAGTTATCCAAGATGCAAAACTTAACAACTTTGAGTTTTAAGAATCTGGCCTTGGTCTTACTTAAACCTGGAGGGGCCTGTAGATTTGTCAACACATAGATGATGTCTATATACCACGGTGAATCAAAAAACTCTTGAGACACTTGCGCAGTTGTTTCTTCCTGAGGGTTCTCTGACAAATCAACGATGAAGTTCATTCCCAAGATGTTGCAGTCTGACTGCACCATCAACTTTGCAAGGCCCTGACCTTTGATCAGCTTCGTGGGCTTAATTTCCAAGTCGTATTCTAGCATGGCCGCTATCCACTTACCTCTTCTTCCTTAAGGGTCAGGTTGAGTCAGGATATCCTTGACTAAGTTGCTGGGCATGCAAGCTATAATGTGAGAGTGTAATATGTACATTCTGAACTCCTTAAGGGTTTTACTAAGGTGTATGCTTGTTTTTCCATGATGTCATACCTCAACGGAGAGTCCCTCAACGTCCTGCTGAAATATGCTATAGGCTTCTCAAAGTTCTGATCGTCTTTTTGTAACAACACGCCGACAATGGTATGCTTCGAGGAAAATGAAAATAAGATGAAGTCTTTCGTGAAGTCTGGGCTGGCTAACATGAGAGTTTTAGTCAACGCTACCTTGATATCTTCAAATGATTTTCTGGCTTCAGGGTTCCACTTAATCTCGTTCCCCTTTCTGAGCATGCATGTGATATGTTTTATAATTTCCGTCAGGTTTGGGATGAATCTTCTCAATAAATTTACCTTTCCCAGGAAAGATTGCACCTCCCTCTTACTGCGCGGAGTGCCGATTTTCATAATTCCTTCAACCCTACTGGGGTCTATTTTAATGCCCTCCTTTGAGATGATGTGCCCCAACAACTTCCCTTCTTTCATCCCAAAATGTGACTTTTGGGATTCAACGATATGCCAAATTTTCTGCATTTCTGGAACACCTTCTTCAGATGCTCAAGGTGTTGTTTGTCGGAGTCAGAGTACACCATGATGTCATCCATATAGATTACGAGAAACTTATCCCTTTCGTCAACAAATGTTATGTCCATTTCCCTCTGGAAGGTAGCTCCAACGTTCATGAAACTGAAAGGCATCTTTGCATACATGAACGTTCCCCATGGTGTGGTAAAAGCCATCTTTTCCCTATCATCTAGGTGTACCAGAATCTGATTGTAACCTGAAAAACCGTCCAACATGGACATCTTCTGGGACCCTACCACCTTTTGTATAATATAGTCCATTTTAGGGAGCGGGTAGTGGTCCTTGAGGGACACTTTGTTCAGGTTTCGGAAATCCAAACACAATCTTATTTAGCCGCTCTTTTTTCTTAAAGGTACCAAGTTGGCCACCCACTTAGAAAACCTTAAATAAATGATGATTTTAGTTTTGAAGAGTTTCCTTACCTCCTTTTCAATTAGCCACAACAACATGGGATTTATTCATCTCAGATTTTGTTTGAAGGGATTCTGGTCTTCTTTGAGAGGAAAGACGTGTTGAATCACTTTGGTCTCGTAAACCTTTAAGTCACCATAGATCCAAGAGAAAACATCGGGGAAGTCCTTCATGAGCTTGATATAATCTTGTTTGACCTTTGGGTTGAGCGTTTTCCATAATTTGATTATTTTCGGGTTCTCCCGAGTCCCGATGTTGCAATCCTCAACATCTTCATCATTTGCAGTGATCTTGGGATTCCTAGCCACATCGTTTTCATCAAACAACTTTTCCAATGGAACCAAATATTATGGGATAAAATTATTTTTTAGCTGTATTATGTCCCTCCCAACTATCTGGTTCTGGAGAGGGTCATCGTTACTACATGCATCTGTGCTCCCCTCTTCGTCGCAACAACACTCGTCATCAATGTTCATGTTAGCGAATTCGTCGCTCATTTGAAGAAACCTCTCCACCCGTTTGTCGTCCTCAAACACTTGCCAGTATTTGATATTATCAGGCACTGCCGGCTATTCTTGACTTAGATCTCATACTTTCTATTGGGAGAGATGGGAATTTTAAAATCTGAGGCTGAGGTGGCCAATGCATCGACGATCTGATTTTTCTTCCTCGAGATGGCTGACAAATTATATTCTAGGAACTCTTCGAGGAGGTCGAGCCCCATGTTCTTGTATGCTCTTAGCCTGGGGTGCTTGGATTGATATATGCCCTTTACTTGGTTTATAACTAGTTTAGGGTCCCCATGCACCGATATCCTTTTTACACCCAATTCTTTCAAGACTTTCAGAGCTAGAATTAGTGCCTCGTACTCAACCATGTTGTTTGTACAGTCGAAAGCAAGCTTGTATGAGCAGAGTTTCGAACCTACCTTAGGAGGACATATCTAAACGTCGCCCCATGATCCTTCCTTGCTGATGGATGCGTCGAAACTCATGTTCCATATCTCGTTCTCCACGTGGTTCCTCGGGTTTGTGCTCTTTGCTGTACTTTGCGTGGTTTTGTCATCAACAGTCATGACAGTTTTTTATTCTTTCTCTTTGAAACTCAGGACATTGTAGAACATAGAAGAGTCGACGTCAGTATCAACGGAGTAGATGGGTTGGTTATTTGGCTGAGTCTTCCTGCTTACCATGTACTTCAGTAGTACTTCTTTGTATAACCATCTCTCCAGGCCAAAGATAGGAATGGTGGCGTATGACATGTCCATTTGTAGAGTTCCCTTTAATTTCACAGCCCATGATCTGGATAAAAACATGCCAAACTTAGGGGGTATATCGACCACGACCATGTCCATGACCATGTTCTTTGAAGGGATTTGAGCCAACGACACGACCAAGTCTTTGATGAGACCCAAACATTTGACTTTCCTCGAATCAAAAGAGAAGAGGTCCTTATAGGTCCCGGTGATGTCCAAACCCAGCTCATCCATGATTACCTTAGGCATGAGGTTGTGCAACGTGCCTGAATCCAACATGGCGCTATGTAGAGTCATGGCATGGACCTTTATACTGACATAGAACGGAAGAACTTTCTCAGTGTCATTTGTTTCCTCTATGTGTGGACCAAATAAAATAGCAGGGTGATCATCCTAGACATTCAAAGTGTCGAGGGTTTCTCCCATTTTCATCATTTTAATAATCTGGTCTCTATACTCACCCTTTTTGATGAGTTCGTTGAATGGGACAAAGATTTTGATCTTGGCCATTTCATTCTCAAAGTTAAAAGGGGAAAATACCCTTTCCATCTCTCTACCATGCGTTTCTCGGTTTGTCTCCGACGTTTTCTTCGGGGCTTCGTCCTTTGAATTTGTCTTTTCAACTACATCCTTGGTCGGGTTGTCTGACTTCGGGCAACTTGTGGAAGGGGTATCTGCCGGAGATTTCCATATGGGATTTGTCTCTTGAGGCTCCCTGATGGGATTTGGCTGCTGAGACTCCGTAGGCACCCTTTTGCTTCCGAGGTTGTATTGCTTTTGGAACTACATAATGGCGTTGTGATAACCTTTCCTGAATTCTTTCATCTCCCAAGATAGTGCATCATTCATTTCCAACATAAAGTCGTCGTTTTTGCTCATATATCGATCGTGTTCTCTCTTTGTCAAAAACACTCCCGTGTATTTGTCGTCGCAGTAGTGCATTTGATCTTCAAACATTTGATTGAAATCTTCGTCCACGTAATTGTTTTGAAACGAGGGCCTTGTTTGCTGGTCACCCTGGTCTCTTTGTCTGATCTGAGGGACCTGATCCCTTCTGAGGTTTTGATTTCTGGGCTGGGGGTCATGCTGTTCTCGGGCTGTGGGTTTGTTTCCCATGGACATTCTTTCCATTTGTTTCTCCATTGTCTTCATCATCAAGTCGAATTTGTCATCCGAGGATCGAGATGTCGATGGTTGTGCGTCCCCTTGGGGTTTCTTATCACCTCTGTTGGATCTATGTTTGATATTTCTCGATGCCATCAAGTTTACCTCGACTACCATAGCGTCGCTCATCATGGCGTCTATATTTGTTGATCTTATTTCTCTCAACAACAAGGTGAAATCACCGTCGAAGGAATCTGCGTATCGCAGCTGCGCGGCCCAGGTAGGTGGCTGGATTTCCGCAGGAATTGAGTTGTAAACCCTCATGAAACGGGTCGAGAATTCTTGTACCGTCTCCTCCAACATCATATTCATATTATTGTACTGCGTCAACAACTGCAAGGGGTTCTTCTTGTCTCCCCATCTAGCAATGAAATATGTTTTGAATGTGGCAAAGTCTCGAATGCTTGTTGCTGGGAGGGATTTGAACCACTTCCTCACCTCCCTTGAAATACTCTGCACTAACAACCTCATTTTTGCATCCGCATAGTCTACCTCCTCTAGGTCGACAAAATCATTGAACCAATCTAGATGCTTTTGGGCTGAAACGTTGCCTTCAACATCGTAGAGTTTGATCCTCTAGTTGTATTTCTGGGGAAAATCATGCAGTTGAGCTAACAGAATGAGGGGGGCGAATATGGAGGCCATGGCTCTAGGAGGATTAGGGTTTTGGGGAATGTTCTTGGGTATCAGAGCTTGAAACCTCTTCTGGTCAAAAACTATATTGTCCAAACTGGTTTCTGACTTAGACCTGAACAAGGTTTGCTCAAACATGGCGTCAAAATCTAGGTCGTCAATGCTTTGTGCATTGTCTTTGGGTAAGGACAAGCTTCTATCCAGGTAATAGAACGGGTCCAACGCTTTCTCCCTCGTCCCATGCAGAAGTTTCTTGGGGTCGCACACGGGCTCTATAGGGTTTGGGTCAGGATTTGCTCTGGTATAGATCGTCTTCGGAGCCAGGGTTCCTGAATCACACTACTTTGTGCAACTGGTATTTTTGATTGGAGTCATCAGGGTAAAGGTTTCAACCAATATAGTTGTTCTCCCACGGAAAATTTATTCAATTCTGTCCCCGACAACGACACCATAAATGTTAGCTCTCTATAAACTTCGTTCAGCTGGGAAACAAATGACAGAGGCAACCTACAAACCAACTTTGAGACCTGAAACTAGCCTTTCGAACCTGGAGAGGGCTCTCTTGGGAGACATTGTCTCGGTATAATATATGGCTTTAAGCTGTCGACTAGATTTAACACCTTTGAATAATAAGTTCTGGTTATATTGGAGAAAAGAGTAAGACCTTGGGCTATGGAGTCGATTTAAAACAAACGATAGACACAAATGAATCAGTAACTGAACTTGAGAGGATAAAGGCTAAGAAAGCAACAATTTTCAGTTTAAATTCGTTGTGTGGCGAGGAGAAAAATATATGAAGCAACTCGGAGCACCGCTGAGGATGAATTCAAAGTTAACTTTAGAAGAAAGACGATTTGTCTAAATGGTGCGAATCCCAAGGTGCTGTACAACGAATCCTAGGTTCGAAATTACGTTCCTATTCAGACAAAAATAGATATGAATAAAAAATACAGGAAGTACGTACGCAAAGAAAGGAAACAATACATCCAACTGCTACAATTAGAATCTTTTAATCAAAGCTTCAGGACTTTTGCATTAAATTTCAATCGAGCTCAAACTACATTCAATAGTCACTGTCTACACTAGTTTGCCAACCAATGTGGCTTACATCGAAAGAAAAATATATATAGGCTAGGGCGCCACTTGGGCTGCCCTACTCTCTAACTACTATCCCTAGTATTTAGGAAACTGTCTGCTTCTGCTAAAATGTCCTTTCGTATGCTCCTTCTATGAATAGAAACCAACTATATTCGGTCGTATCATAATCGCTTGTCTTTGCCACGGAGGTTCGGATATCAACAGAGTTTCGTCACGAAGAGGGTGATGTGTCGATGCCATCCTTTGATAGGGTTTCTGAACAATCAAGTGCTCTATCAGCCTCCTACCATCCACTGTAACGACCTTGATTTTCTGTCGCATTCTCATCTGTTGGGGTGCGTTCGTGGTGAGTGACTGTTGACTGTCACTGCCGTTACCAAAATGACCAAAACCGCCTAAGGGTGAAACATTTTTCAAAACTGTCGAAATCTGCATTGTGTTTGAGAATACAAAACGCACCTAGTTAATCGTGTTTCTTCTACACGCTGGTGAAAACTGCGCAGACTTTCTCCACGGACGCTTCACCTTCTCTGAAGTGCTTCGCATTCCTTTCCTCCGACATCTTATGTGCTTCGTGCAGTTGAACGATTGTATCCTGCGCTTCCTTGAGCTGTCTCTTGAGCCACGTCACATTTCCTTCACGGCCTTGTGATGCTGATACCTCAAGGGTCTTTGCCTCTAACCTTGTCTTATTTCCTTGTTTTCCTGGTAAAGCTCGACGATAACAAGTTGCACTTGTTTCAACTGCTGAGATGGCTCATGAACATTTGCACTTTCAGCGTCTGTCTTCCTCGTTTTGCTCCGACTTTCTCGAGTTGTACCTTCAACAGGTTCCAGCCAAATGGCGCACATAAGTAATTCTTTGGTGACTGACTTTGCACGCGGTTCATTTGGGATTCAGGTTTCCCCGGCTTCCTTGTTCTTCTTTGGCCTGCCCCTTCTCTGGGGTGGTTGCTTTTGTGGGGACTAGGATTCTAATGTCCTTTCTTCCTGTGTGACCTCTCCCACTTCCACCTCCACGCGGTGTGATATTACCCTTTCCGCTAGTGGAGGGAAATCTCCTTTTGGGTCTTTGGGGATGCCTACTATGAGTACGAATGAATTCTAGTCGCTTCCCAACCGTCTTAATTCCTCAACTACCATCAAATTAATCAGCGAGACATGAGAGAGTTTCCTTTTCGATTGATCTGCTTCAGCCTGGGCGCTGTCTTCCATCACTCAGAGGTTCTGGTGTAAGAAAAATGGTAGGTTTAGCGACCTCATTCCTATGAAGTGCATAAATAATCTAATGTGATGTGAATATACTCTATCAAACCTCCTCTCACAAGTGATATATTTCCTAATTACTCCCAGGAGTTTCTAGAAAGGTTCCTGCAAATGTTTACTTGAAACGCCCGCCTCGACCTTCCCATCTAAATATTTTTGTTTGATGAAGTCTTCATAGCACCCCATGTCCAAGGACATGCCTTTGAACTACCTTTCGCCCGACAGAGGGATCTCAGTTGCAGCCGATAAAGTTTCTTTTGTTACACAAATAGTGACACCCACAATCACCACGTGGAAGCCGTCAAAACTAAGTGCGAACTGCTCATCCAGTTTCATTTTGAATCCTTGGATTTTTCTGCAAAAATCCATGCATTCGAATTGCTCAAAGGATGCTCTGACCTCTGGATCTTCATTTATCAATGTTAAGCTCTGGGGCTCGGGCCCAAAGCTTCTACAACTTTGCGTGCCTTTCCTTATTCTCGGGGAGGCTACCATGACACAACTCGTACTTGTCCTGTGCGCGGTGAATTCAATACGGGCCTGAGGCAGGAAAACTCGATCAATCTGAGCTTGAAAGAAGAAAATACAAACATGGCGTAAGCTTGACTGATGAATATAATGCATGCCAAACATATGGATTTTATAATAGAGCGTCTGAGAGGTGGAAACGTGCCAGGGGACATTGAATTCATGGTGACTGGATGTTTTGAAGTGAACCGAAGATTTTTCGCAGCACATCCGCGCGACGAGTACACTTCGGTGCGTGTAAAGTACAACTGATAAGGGTTGCAGAGGATATGTGATACAAGTGCCATGATTTTTCAATCTTTCATTCCTCATAGTGAGATGATGATGGTGCTTGCGCTTATCGATACAACTTCTATTTAACATCTTGCTTCGACCCTCATCAGGTAAAATTTCCTTTCTGATAGGACCTGACTCTTTTGGAACAAACTTGTACCATTTACATATGTTTTGACTCTGAAACCCTTTCCCGACTCCAAGGGCAAACTGACCACTTGCTGACCTCGAATCCTCTATTTTTCAGTACTTGGCCTCACATGATTTGACATGCGGACCCTGACTCGACTAAGATCGACCCTTACTAAAAAGAGAAATTATGGCGCTAACACGTACCATAGAGGAATTAGCACCAGAAGCGCATGCAGATTTGGCAAAAGATAGAATTTTTTAGAAGAAGTCCAAAACTAAAGGATAGGGGCAACATGAACTCTAGTAGGTTGGGTTGAAAGGGAAACTTCTAGGCAAGGCCAAGTGGTACTCCAAGGAGAAGGTATAGATAAAATTTCCTCATGTCATTTAGTATAATATTTTTCAGACCAAAATCCTCCCTAAATGAGGAGGTATGATCCAAAATGAATCATTGTATAATTTTTCATCTATCTTTGTACTTTTTGGGTGGAAAAGATTGGAGTGATTGGCTTGTAGGGCCCATTTTAGGGGCATGTCCTAGTTTGGTGATTTGGGGTCAAGAACATTCGAAATCCATATTGAGGCATGAAATGCTAATGATCATATCTCTTAGCCCTCTAACATTGTTTCCACACTCTGAAAGATTTCCAATGGTGTGAAAATCACCTGAATCAAAGTTCACCCATGGAAATTATGCCTCCAGCAAGTTAACCTAACCTGTTGACCACCATGGCACCGAGTGGATGCCACATCAACTGCATTCTCACACATGTGGGGATAGTCATATGTGGATTTTCAAGAAGATTCTAGAGGGTCCATAACTCTAACACTAATTGAGGGTTGAGGAATGCAAAAACCCTAACCCTAACCCTAGATGACTATTAGGCTATGTTAAATATTGGGTTGTTAGGAAGAGAAGGGGTTCCATTCTTTTAGTATTTTATTGTTCCATAGTTGAGTAGAGCATCTAGGAACGAGATATTGAAGCATAACAAAGGAGGTAGAATATTTTGTAGAAGCCATTCATGCCACAATTTCCCTGGAAACTCCATAGAGAGTGCCCCTTTCTTTGCACTTGCATTTCATAAATGAGAAAAGGAGAGAAGAGTATAGGCCTCACTTTCTAGCCGAGTTTTCTCCCTTACTGGGTTTTCTAGGTAATATCTAGTGTTCATTTGTGTGGATGGTGTGTTTTTTTTTCTTGTTTTTTCATTTCGGTTTCAGTTATTTACATAATTTTGAGCACTATGCTATTAATCACAAATATAACATCTAAGGTGATAAACTACTTAATAAAATATTTGGTAATATTGTAAGATATGTTGTGATGAAATGTTCTAGTGGAATATCCACACTACTTTATAGATCATTGAGGGTATACCTAGGGAGACTACCTCATTTCATTGGTTTAATATTAGTGCTTTAAATCACAGGTAGAATTATCGTTTATACCCAAAGATGTCTTGCAATAGACAATGCTTATCGCCCTTATTTCTAGTTCTATTTCAATAATGGTTTATACATGGCCATCGTATTAAATTCATTAAAGCATTGTATTAAAAACGATCTTCCCAAGGAGATCACTGGATTAGTCGCTAGTAATTCGATCAATGATAATCATTGTTGGCTTATCACCATTACAAGAATACAAAATGAATGTGGAAATATTGTCGATTATGCTTACATTGATGATGTCTGCATATGACCTATGTAGGCCTACCCATTATGAATGTCACCTTTTGGTGTAGTGGAAGAATTTGCTTCTTCCTTAACTAGTATAGATGAACAAATGCCATTATTATGTTTAGCGAAAGGTAACCTCAAAATATCAAGGGATTATTATTGCATAAGAACAAAGGGAATTGGTTACAAAGTTCAAAGCCTTGATAGATAAGTTGCATGCAACCCACATAGAATTGTAATAATAAGATGATGAAAAGAATAAATTAGGTTCTAAATTTGAGGGAAGAAACCTGGAGATTTGGACTTTAAGAGCCAAATTAAGGGAAAAGATAGAGTTGAAAGACTCAAATGCACAAAATGTTAAGTTACAAATCAGGTTGGACATAACATGGTAGGTAGCTATTGGCAAGGAAAGAATGGCAGGGTTAGACATCAAATATGGGATGAAATAATTAATGAAATGAAACTTTTCACAGAGAATCTTAATTATATGTCCTAGTATCGTGATATGAAGTTGAAAGTACACAAATATGTAAATTGTTTGTGGGTTGATATTATGGTGAAAGTTGAGGTGACAAGCATAAAATTTCTACATTGTACTTTTGTAAGTAATCTTGTAGTGATGGAAGTAAAGGACATGATTGTTGTAGTCACAAAGGTTAAATGTGTATATAGAAAAAAAAATGCATTATGAAATTCTCAAAGAAAGTGAGCATTAGCTGACAAGGATGTAAAAGATTTTGTGAACAAAATATTGTATTTAACTGATAAAGGATTAAAATCACCTTGGAACCAAGAAGAGATGTTAATTCTCAATGATGGTTATATAGTTGATCTTGTCAAGTCTAGAAGTGACATTTAAGAGTTAGATACATGGAAAGAATCCTCAAGTGATTAACATTTTTTTGAGCAAATTCAACCCCAAGTTGAGTTATTGATAGCCATCAAAATATAATATAATTCATTGTTATATAGACCCTTCACACCAATAATTGATTACATAAGTATGACATAAACATGCAAAACATAAGCATCCGAACTAGAGATCTTTGGGATAAATACATTGAACTGGTGAAAAGATCACCAATAATGACTATTAAAGGTCCTTCTACGTCAATAATGAAGAAGTAAAGTCAATATAAATAATCTCTCAGTTACCAGTGATAATTTTACTCTTCACACTGAGTCAATTTAATTGATTTCCAAAATTTTTGTTGAATAATCACTTCATATTCATACTAAGGAATATTGTTGTCTTGGTGCAATTTTTATAGTGAAGTAAGGATATCAATGCCTAATATAACACCAATTGCATTGATTGTTTCAATATAACAACACTGACAATACTATGAAATGAGCAATGAATGAAGAACTAAGGAATTGACAATGTTTTAGAGATTTTTCACTTCTATAGGTATGAAAACACTAGAGACAAATTCTTTTTGATCATTATCTGTGGAGAAATCATAGAAAAGGATTCACCACTTGGGAAATTAATCTTCATTCCAAGTCTTTATGATCCTATCTATTGTAATCCACTTTATATTTATTTTCTACATATTCCCAAGGTTCCAAGTCAAAATATTTGTAAATTCAAATTTGACGAACATTCTATGGCCATGCCCCTTTGCGAATCATGTTTGATTCCATGAAAAACATTGTAGGAAAACAAAGTTTTTGTATGTGCGATTATGATATGTTTTCCCTTCTTTAATAAAATGGAGGTCCTATGCTACTGTTTTTTCATGTGTGATTTGATCTTTGTGAGATATATTTTTGTTAGAATATTCAAGAATACTGAGAGGTGGGGGGGGGGTGAATCAATATAGAGTTATTTCAAAAATTTTAACCTTTAAGCACTACATAAACATTAACCATTAATCATTCCATTCATCATCACACAAACTCATACACATTACACAAAGATTTTTACGTGGAAACCAAACTGGAAGAAAACCAAAAAAACTTTTCTTAAGTAGTTTCAAGATTTTACAAGCACCAACTTGAAGGAAGCACCCACTCCCTAAGTTTTCCAGAACCTACCGAAAGAAGACACCAATACCCTTAGAATATTTTAAATGATGATACATGATCAAATAAACCTTCAAATACAATCCTAAAATCACTTCTTAAACCCGCATACAAAGCTACTCAGAATTGTACCTCAAATCTACAAACTTGTAAGATTCGCCACGAGCTCAATTTTCTGTTTCTGATTCTAAAACTTAGACCTCAGATATTAGGATCTGTTCTCCTTCTAATGTAACAAGTGGAATTCAATTTGGACCTACCAAACTTCATATATAAACATTTTATCTCGAACACCTGTTTGGGACTAGTTTCTAGATTAATCACAAACCCTAACTTCCAACAACTATAAATCCATACCTGTAATTAATCCGGATTTGAAACTTCTACCAAATATTATTCGATATCTTATCTGAAATTCCTCCAAGTTTCGATCCTTGAATCATCCCCCCAAAAAAGTTACAGCGAAAATTTCAAGATGAATCGTTTTGAAGAAGAAAGCCTTAGTTTTAAAAAACTCAACTTCCAATGAGTATAACTCCAAACCTGTAATGAGTCAAGACCTGAAATTCGTACCCAAGATTCTTCACTATCTCTGTTAAAACACCTCCAAGTTTCACTCTCTGAATATTTCTATAAAAAAGTTATATCGAAAATTCCAAGATGATCTTCAAAGAAAAACCTTATAACAAATCATCACAAGTCTTCAACTTCCCTTGGAATTTCACCCTTCTTCACTTCATCTTTCCTTGGAAATTTGCTCCTCTATGATGAAATTCACTCCTCTTCCTCGACTAGGTCGAATTAGTGTGATCCAAATGCCAAATTAGGCTCCTCTTATTTATATGAGTCTTCTCCACATGAGGGGGTGCGACCAAGGGTTGCAACTTTTGGGTCGCACCTCTTCCTTAAGGATGACCAACCTTAAGGGATTCTTAACTTTACTTTAGGGGCTTATTCTCTTGGATTTAGGGGCTTCTTCACTTGTATTTAGGGGCTTCTTCTATTTGGTTTAGGGTCTTCTTCACTTGGATTTAAGGGCTTATTATCTTGGTTTTAGGGGCTTCTTCAAGGCTCCATTCATGTACAACTCAAAGTGGGCATTTGGAAACAACCACATGTTATCTCATCCCGTGATGGCCATGCTTAAAATCTATGTCATAAGAGGACTAATTTGGAGTTATATACACTTATGTCAAGGCTCTTCAAGACTTATTCAATTGGACACATCATCATCACTTACATGGGCTTCTGGGATTTACTTTAGGGCTTCTTCTAAGGTTGACATCAACGACAACCAATTTTCCAACAATATCCCCCTTTAGCATTGATGGAAAGTTAGTAAAGAAAACATGCTCCCCCCATCTTCGTGCTCTAATCCCAATGAATGTGTTGTCCTCTTGTATTCATGTCGACTCCCCTTGTCTTCATGCTTCTATTTTTACTCTTTTTCTCTCCCCCTTTGACATCAATGGAAAAGGGTAACTCCCCTTGACTGTATTCCCCTTTTTGTTCTTGTAGAAGATTATGGAAATAAATTTCGAGCAGAAATTACTCCCAATTTTTGTCGAAGATACTCAAAGGTCTCCCTAGGAAGAGGCTTTGTGAAGATGTTTTCAATCTATTATTTTGTCCCAATGCACTCCAACTTGATATTATTTTCTGTGACTTGTTCCCACAAAAAGTGGAACTTAATAGGAATATGTTTGTTCTTGGAATGCATCACTGGATTCTTGGAGATGTTTATAGAACTGGTGTTTTCACATAGTATCAGAATACGCTCATCATATCTCACTTGTATGTCTTGCATGGTTTGCTTCATCCAAAGAATCTAAGTACAACATACTACTACTGTGATATATTATGCTTCTGATGTGGATAAAGATATTGAAGATTGCTTCTTGCTCAACCAGGACACTAAGCAGTCACCTAAGTAGAAATTTGATCCACTTGTACTTATTTTGTCATCAATAATTCCTTCCCAATCTACATTTGTGTCCATGAACATAGTTAACTTATTTCGTTTTGGATACCATAGCCCAAAATTTGTTGTTCCTTTAAGATATCCGAAGATCATTTTCATCGATAGAAACTAGGTTTCCTTTGGTGCCGCTTGAAATCTTGTGACCTGTTCAGCTACTTGCATTACATTAGGTCTTGAAATTGTCACATAGAGTAGACTATCAATCATTTATCTGTAGAGTCTTTGATCCACTTCTTTAGATTCATAATCTTTGCTCAACTTGCAACTGATAACCATAGGAGTACTTAGAGGTTTACAATATTCAATTTTCAACTTCTTTAACATTTCCTTGATGTACTTGGTTTGAGAAATGAAAATTCCTTCATCTAGCTGAGATATGTGGAGTCCCAAGAAGAAAATCAACTCCCCGAGTAGGGACATTTTAAAATCATTATGCATATCCTTGGAAAACTTCTAACTCAATCTATTATTGACACTTCCAAAGATGATGTCATCAACATACACTTCAATAATAATCATACTGCCTTGATCCATTTTTATGTAGAGGTTACTATCTGCATTTCCCCTTTTGAATCCTTGTTGTTGAAATTACCTATCCAATCTTGAGTACTGAGCGATCGGATCTTGCTTAAGTCCATACATAAATTTCTTCAATCTACAAATATAGTCTTCCTTTTCTGATAGTAGAAACCCTTCTGGCTATTCTATGAAAACTTCTTCTTCTAATTATCCATTTAGAAAAGTTGATTTTACATCCATCTGATACATTTTGATCCATTTGGAGCATGCATAAGACAAGAACATTATGATTGCTCCTATTCTGGCAATGGGAGCAAAGGTTTATTTAAAATCTATTCCCTCAACTTGAGCATAACCTTTGCACACTAGTCTTTCTTTGTTTTTGGTTACCTATCCATCTTCGTTTAGCTTGTTTTTGAATACCCATTTTGTCCCTTTGGTCTTGGAACTAGTTCTCATGTCTCATTCTTCTCTATTTGATTTAGTTCTTCTTCCATTGCCTTGATCCAATATTCATCATTTCTGGCTTCCTCAAAGTTACTTGGTTCAACTGTGGACAATAATGAAAAATGTCCTTGTTCAGGTGTCTGTGCTTTTCTTCTTCTTCTGGTTTATACTTCGACACTTCTATCTCCAATGATTTATTGTGGTGGATGATTTTTCTAAACCTGGTGGTTAGTTGTCCTAGAAGGTGTCTGAAAATCTTGTTGGTTGTTTTCTTCTTGTTCTGCTTCTGGATGCTTCTCTTGTGGTCATTATTCTTCTTATTCTTCTTCTTATTGCTTCGGTTCTTCATTTTCCTATTTTTCAAAGATGTTTAAATTTCTGCTTTCGTTCTCGGTCTTCAACAAATATGTTTCATCAAATTTTACATTGATTATTTCCACTATCTCGTTGAGTTTTAGATTAAATCACTTATATGCATTGCTTTTACATGAGTACCCAACAAATATGCCTTAATCCACCAAGGAGTCAAATTTTCCCATCTTCTCGTCTTCCCTTTTTATGTAACACTTGCTTCGAAACACTCTAAAGTGCATATCTTCCTTTCCATAACTCATATGGAATCTTATCATTATTACTTATAATCAATCCTCTGTTCAAGATATGAATGGTTGTATGCAATGCTTGTCCCCAAAATATATCACTTAGCTTGGAGTCATTCAACATGGTTCTGGCCATTTCTAGTACAATTCTATTTTTCCTTTCAAAAACTCCATTTTGCTGAGGTATTTTAGTTGTTGAGAATTTCATTTTTATTCCTTCTTCTTCACAAAAATCCTTGAATTCATTTGAAGTAAACTCACCTTCATCATTTGATATTAAGATTTTTATTTTCAAATCAATTTCATTTTCAACCAGTTCCTTGAATACCCTGAAACATTCAAAAATTTCTGACTTTTTCTTGAGGAAGCAAACCCAAGTCATTTTGGTGTAGTCATCAATGAGTAGCATGAAATATTGTTCACCATCCAGTCCATTTGTTCTCACGAGACCACATAAATCAGTGTGTACAATCTCCAATGGTTTTGTTGTAGAGTATTCCTTAGTCTTGAATTCAACTTTTGTTTGTTTTCCATGTTAACAGTGCTTGCACATAGTATTCATTGGATTTGTAATTTCTGGAATTTCTCTTACAACTTGCTTCTTGCTGATCTTGACAAGATTATCAAAATGTATAAGGCCCATTATCCTATGCAAATTCCAACTTTCATCTTCTTTTCCCAAATGACATATTTCTTCTTCAATCTCATTCAAGATGTATATGTTGTTTGGAGTCCTTGTTGTTGTTGCCACTACTCTGCATGATCCATCTTTCCTTATTTCACATTCTTTTGAATTGAATATAAATGTGCGTCCCTGATCACACATTTGGCTTACACTTAGCAAATTATGCTTCGTATTTTCAACATGTAGGACATTTTCTGCCACAACATCTTTGTTTCTGAAACTAGATTTGTCTTTTCCTACAATTTTGGCTGAGTTATCATTGTCAAACGTGAAAAATCCCTCTTTTTCTTTCTTTAATGTTACAAATATGTTTTCGTCTCCAGACATATGCTTTGAGCATGCACTCTCAATATACCAATGGTGATATGGATTTATGAGTAGAACGAAATGAGTAATAGAATGAATACAATAACATAGAGATACAAAGAACAACAATAGATATCCAATGAACAATAAATTCTATTGAATAAATAAAGTAGGCTGAAATTGTAAAACTACAGAACTAAAAACAACTTGCTCGAATGGCGGTAGCTATCCGTGAGAAGAGATGTGGCTTCTATGCACATCCGTCTGAGCAAAATGATTACAATGAGGCTCCAGAGGCCTTTTTAACATTACTCATGAATGCAAAAACCCTAGACATCCAAAAACCTAACCCTAGGAGATGAAACGCCAAAAGGTATGTGGGCCCTGATGGGTAAGTTGGTACCTCAACTTCCTAGGGTCGTAAATTTTGCATACGACCTCTATTTTAGGTGTGTGATAGCCCATTGGAAAAGTATTTTCGAGAACTATAAATTATACCATCAAACACTGACTCCGACTATAGTTTGACTATGACAATCCAAAAAACAACATTGATTAGGGCCCCAAAATGGCCTTGGAAGTACATAAAGATGTATTGACATGAAAATTTCCAAAATAAGCTAGTTGGATTAGGTGGGCAACCATCAATCTCCACCTGAAAGCTGTGTAGGGCTTTAGACAACCCAGAAAGTGTAGAACCCACAAATAAAAATAATTACAAAAGAATTTGATGAACTAAAACTGTCAAGATGAGTCAGTTGGAATAGGTGGGTGGCCACCAATATCCACCCGGATCAGTCCCCCCCCCTTTATGAAGAAATGGTTGCCATGTGTTGAATTCCCCCATCAAGTGAGGAAATTTCTGCTAAATTTGGCCCCAGGTGAGCCACTCGCCTTGGTGCAGGAGATGCCCTGCCTTGACAACCCAATAAAGCTGGATCCTTTGTTGGCGAGTGCCCTTGACCTGTGTGTCCACTATATGATAAATGGATGCATGTTCCATGTAGTCAGGGTTGAGCTCTATTGGTGTCAACTATTATGCGATCTCTGAGGTGTCCAATAATGGTGGAAAATATGGTTGAAGGAGGTCCACATTGAACACTGGGTGTAATCCAAGGAAGATGGGAGTGTTGAGCTCAAAATCATTATCACCCATAACCTTGGTGATAGTGTAAGGCCCATAGCAAAGTGGACGAAGCTTCTGATGGGGTCCTGTAAGGCATTATTTCTGCAAATGTAACTAGATCTTGCCTCCCAATTGAAACTTGTGTGGTACCTGGTGTTGATCATAGCGCTACTTGTACTTAGCATTATCTTGCTTTTACGTCATGGACCCATTGACAGATGTGCTAAATCTGCTCAATGAATCTGGTGGCTTTGTCTTCCTCAGACTAAACATGGGAATATTTTGTCTGTGTGGTTGCAAGAGGTAGTGCAACATCAATGGGACCCAAGGATTGGAATCCCAACCCCAACTAAAATGGGCCATGGCCGATGGAGCTATGAAGAGCCATGTTGTAGCTGTGCTGAGCATAGGGAAGACTCTCATCCCATGTACACATATGCTTAGAGTTATACTTGCAAAAAATGTTCACAATCATCCGATTGACGACCTTTGTTTGGATATCGGTTTGAGGGTGGAAGGCAATGGATTTAGTGAGCTTGGTGTCCAACAGTGACCAGAGACTCAACCAAAATGTGCTGAGAAACCTTGTGTCCTGATAGAAGATGATGGTCTGTGGTATCCCAAAATGCACCCACAGTTGTTTGAAGAAGAGCTTGGCAGTATCTGTTGCTGTGATTCTCTTCTTGCAGACTGTGAGAATGGCCATATTCGAAAACTGATCAACCACCACAAATACACAATCATTTCGTTGCTTGGTGGATGGAAGGCCAGGCATGTAATCCATCGATATGGATTCCCAAGTCCTCTCGGGAGTAGGAAGAAGAGTGTATAAGCCTTGCTTCTTGATGGTTGGCTTCGCAATGGAACTTGTAGTACACGATCTGATATATTTGTTGATGTCCTGTCGAAGTTTTGTCCAATAAAAATGTTTATGTAGAATGACCACAATTTTCTCCATGCCAAAATGTCCTTCCATATGACTGTAGTGAGCCTCCCAAATCAGCTTTGCATGCTCGCTTGTAGGAACACTAAGGTGGCCCAAATGGAATAACAGTCCATCATGAATGTGAAAATCAGTGATATTCATACATGTACCCAAGAGCTGATAGGTGGTGGCGAAGTCAGGATCTTGTTGATAAAGTTGGGGCCACTCAAATGCCTCATTCCCATAGGAATGGAGTACGGTGGTGAGTGAAACCACAGGAGGTCGACTGAGGCAGTCGGTGACATGATTTGTGCTCCATGTCTTATACTTGATGTTGATATGGAACTGCTACAGGTATGTGGACCACTTTTGATGGCAATCATTCTGCAACTTCCCCTGTGTCTGTATGAACTACAAAGGCTTGTGATCAATGTGTATGATTGTCTCCTTTCCCAGAACGTAATGTTTCCATTGACGAAAGGATTGTACAATGGAATACATTTCTTTGTCATAGGTGGGGTATTTCTGGATGGTATTTGAGAGCGTCTCACTATGGTATATTACTCGATGACCGTGCTCAGTGAGAACTGCGCCTACAACATATTCAAATGCATTAGTCTCAATCTCAAACAGTTGTTGCAGATCGGGTAAGGAGAGTACTGGAGCTGAGTATAAGCGATGCTTCAGATCATCAAATGCTCATTGTTGTGCCATACCCCATGCAAAATTTTCCCTGCCACTTCCCTTGGTCACTTGGCTGAGGGCCCATGCAATATGGGAGAATCCCAACATGAACCGTCCGTAAAAGTTGGCAAGTCCCAAGAAGCTTTGAAACTAGTTTAATGTGGTTGGGGCTGGCCAGTCACAAATGACTTGGATCTCAACTGAATCCATATGTACCCCATGCTCATCAACAATGTAGCCCAAGTATTGGACCCTATTCATGCCAAAGGATCATTTTTCCAAGTTGGCATATAGCTTCTGCTGCCACAGAGTGCTCAAAACCTACTGAATATGTTGTATGTGCTCCTCCCAAGTTCTTCTTAAGATGAGGATGTCATCCAGATATACCATGACAAAAGAGTTGGTGAAGGGTCTTAATACATCATCCATCAACCTCATGAAAGTTGTTGGTGAATTTGTTAAGCCAAAGGGCATGAATATCCATTCGAAGAGACCTTCTTTAGATTTTAAAATTGTCTTCCATACATTAGTCGGTTCGATGGGAACTTGGTGGTAGCTAGAGTTTAGGTCAATATTTCTGAAGAACTTTTCCCCCTTGAGTTGGTCAAGAAGGTCATCAACTTGAGGAATTGGGTATCGATTCCTGACTGTGATTTTTTTTAATGCTTTGTAATTAATGCATAGCTGCCAGGTCACGTCTTTCTTCTACACCATTAAAATCAGGCTTTCGCAAGGGGAGGAGTTGGGTTTGATGTGCCCCTTTTGAAGCAGCTCTTGGATATGATGCTTGATTTCATGATTTTCCATCAACGAGCGACAATATATTGGTCCATTAGGCAGAGCTCCATCAGGGGTTAGATCAATTGGATGCTTGACCTGGCAGTGCTTCAGAACCCCTATGGGTGAGGAAAATATGTCTCTGTACTCTTCCACGATCCCATCCACTTGGTTCTGTTGAAAAGAGAGGCTCTATGTAGAGGTCACAGATGTGGCGGTAACCTTTTTCTTACTGTGAGCATGGATCACAAAGAAAACGAACTTCTCGGTCTGTGAAATGACCTTACTGCATTGCTTAACATAGATTAAAGAAAAAGTGGTAGGTGACGCTACCTCTGGTATACTGTACAATTGTCTACCCAGGGTAATAATAACACTGTAGGGTCTAGACTCATACACATCATGTCACTTTCACAAATATGGTTGTCCTAAAAGAACATGAAAAACTTCAAGGGGAGAAATATCACACAATACCTCGTCTTTGAAGGGCTTGATGCTGAAGGGTAGATGACACTGTTGGCTAACACAATGATCTCTTCTTTGGCGAAGCCAACCGATGGTGTAGGGTGCTGGGTGCGGTGTCATCGACATGTCTAGCCACTTGAAGACCTCTGCTGAGATCAAGTTCTTATGACTGCTTCTATAAACAATGAAATGAAGCTGAGCCCCCTTTACCCACATCTGTGAGTGAAAGAGGTGTTCCTGTAACACCCTGTTTCCCCTAGCTTGTAATTAATCTTAAAATAGGATTACCATGCTAAGAAATTCAGACAATGTAAATGTATTATTGTTAAACTGCCCATAACTGTCTGTTGGGGGTGAAGCCTTGAAGTACGAGCCATGATATCTCTAGAGGAAAGAAATCAGTTAATGAAGAAAGGACCAGTGGTTGAATCATCAACCACCCCCATGAATGGAAACATGGTCTAGCTGCAGGATGTCATCTCGAAGTACCACAGAGACCTGCAAACCCGAGCTTCCTTCTGACACAAGGAACATGATAGGTTGGAAAACCTTCAAGAGGAGGGAAGGTAAGATACATACAAAGACACGGGAGGAGAACACAAGCTCGCAAGAGAGATGTGCAAACCCAAAGGAAGTGTCGAGAACATGACCCAAAGAACCCGAACGCGAGCTTGATACTGAGGAAGCATCTGATAAACCTCACAGGGTCGCTGTGACAGAGAGATTTTCTCTGAGAGATGGCGTTAATTCCCTAGTGATATCATGGATTGGCACAAGGGTGGCCAGAGTGCTAAGAATGAATGCCTCTGAGCCTATGGTTGGGTGTAAAGGGACACACCCACAGTCAGTTGGTTGGATGCAACTTGTAATAGATAAGTATTCTCATACTCTATGAAATTAAGTTGTAATTATGTAATGAAATGGGGTATATTGTGAAGGACCCAGGAATGTGTATGTTTGCTTAATGGTTATACTATATCACTCTATTCCTATTTAAATTGTGTATTTAAGCAAGTATGGATTGGACATATTTTGTATTCGTAAATGCTTGCGCCCTGTGGTGGCTTAAGATAGATCCACAAACTGTGAGTTCATCGACCTTGGACATAGTTTCACATACGGATGTCGACACTCCTAGTCATTTTGAGTCCCTTAGAGGAGGGAGTCTGTTAAAGCTCAGGAAAGATAGTGCACATATGCACAAGCTCTTTGCGAGGCAGGCAGAGACCAAGAACCACTTAAGTTCTAGAGTTGACGAATGAGCGTAAAGGGTTCGCGAAAGCATTCTTCCAAGCGTTAAGTTCAAGAGAAAGAGCGCAAAGCTCTTAAGCCCTTTAGAGCTAACAAATCTCAGGAAGAGTAGCAAGGCTAAAGTATCGAAAGGGAAGGTTCCCTTGTTTGGAAGACGAACGAACGAAATTTGTTTGGAAGAAGCCATGGTCTGTTGCGACCATTGGATATGGGAAAGAATGTGGGAGTTAACCCTTGGAGTCATTCGGACTTTACGAGTTCGGAGAATTGAGCGAGTTCATCGTAAGGGAGGTAGAATCCTTGAAGTCTCGAAGTTAACTCTGAACCTTAGATCTGAGGATGCCTGGGAATCGTCTCGACTGTCAGATCTAGGAGGTAGACGATAGTCAAGTTACCAGAACTACCCATGACTTAAGAATCTGACAGCGGATATGGATGCGATCCGTTTAACGGGAGGAGAGGCCATCTCAGTCATCAGATCGACTCAAATACTCACTGGAGTTACCAAATCAAATACCAGTCGCTCGATTTAATCGACGGTTGGGAATCATTGTGGAGTGCAAAGGTGAATTTAGCGGCTCTGCTAGTTCATGGCCCGCAATCAACCCACGTCGTTGATCTCGTTGGGGATGGAATATCAACGACTAGGATCAGACTAGAGTCGAGCGAGCACTTTCAAAATTTTGGAGGTTGAGCTCTCTGATAAAGAGCACGCACGTTGGGGCCTCGCAATTACTGTGAACCGTCGATCGACGGACACCTCGGTATTGGTCGGATCATGACCATCAGGCCTTGAACAGTTGTGAGAGGGATGGTTGTGATCCCCTTAGGAAATCCACGGAGTGACGGAGTCCTTCGATATTGTCGGTTTGAGAGAATCGAAAAGCTCAGAAGAGATAACGTTTTCAAGATCAAAGGCGATACCCAAGATAGCCGGGCTCGCAGGAAGAACGAAGGTTGAGGCCTTGAACATCTACAAAACTCTTCCAAGTTGGGAGAATCCTGGATTGTTAGATCAATGTTCAAGGAAGCAGAGGAGAAGTGCTAAGAAGGGAATGGATCATAACTGTCAGATTTGAGCGCAAGGGGATGATAGTCATCCGATCTAAGGTAAAGTACACGAGTTTTAACCTTTGCGTGCATAGGAGGGTTGATTGGCCAAAGTCCCGAAGTCCTGAAGTGAAGTGGGGCCATTCATCGCCAAGAGGGACAGGTGGCACAATATCCACAACCCCTTAGTGAGAGCTTGTGGCCAAGGAGAGTTTGAAATCACTGAAGTAAATCTTGACCGTTGGTCGTCAGGGGAGGTTCGTGTCAACAAATCTAAGGCTCCGGGAAGAATCACTTTGAAGGTTTCAGTTGAGAGTTGAAACTCCCGAAACCTGAAGTACAGAGTGAATCTGGATCGTCATATCCAGAGAGATGCGTGGTGACAGATAGCGAGTTTCAGGAGGGAGAAAAGGTTGAGAGTTGAGATTTCCAAATCCAAGAATTTTGAAGTGAATTTCAGTTGTCCGATTCAGAGGGACATGCGACATAAATATGCACACTTCGAAGGAAGGAGAAGGTTGAGGTTTGAGAACTCTGAAGACCCGAAGTAGACGTCAACCATCAGATCCATAGGACAGGTGGCATAAGTCTATGGACTCCAGGTAAAGACCCGAAGTAGGTACTGGCCATTGATCGCCAGGAGGGGTACGTGTCGATAGACGAGAATCTCCGGGTGAATGCACTTCAAAAGAAACGAGAGCGTAGAAACTTGAAACTTCCAAAGCCCGAAGTCCCGAAGAGGACCAGGGCCATTTATTTGGAGAGGACAGGTGTCAAAAGATCTGACACTCTAGAAGGATTCACTCTAGATATTTGTGTTTGTGGAGAGCGGATATAGACCGTTGATCGAAGTAGATGCGCGACATCCGATATACAACTCCGGGTATGGAGCACTCCAGGAGAAAGGGGTGAATGAAGGATCAAGAACTATCGAACGCTGCAGAGTCAGAGCTCATCAGAACCGTCCATTTGTTGAGGACATGTGTCAGCAGATCTTCCACTTCGGAAGATAGCTACTGACGGAGGAAGCGAAAGTTGAGAGTTGAAACTCCCGAAACTCGAATCACGAAATAAATCACAGTCGTTCATTTTGAAAGCTTAGATATGATCTGTAGATTCAGAAAAGATAGATTTGAGCCATCAATTCAGAAGCATCGTTAAGTTTGTGAGATCGATGGTCCCGTCGTATTGCGGGGACCAAAGGTGCGCGAACTTTAAAAAGTTGAGGGTGGGTCGCAATCCAGACCACTGTTTTGGAGAAAGGACACGTGGAGGCTCAAGATGAATTGCAGGGAGAAAGGTAGTTTGGTTTCAAACCACCCTTGGCCGCGCCCGCAATCATGTGGTTACATAAGACCATCACCCAAGGTCATATCAAGAAAGGGGCTTATTAGAAAAGGAGCTAGCGTCCAGACTCTGAGATTTCGTAGGCACGAAGGGGAAGGTCGCGGGTGCCATTAGACCTATACCCGGAAGTCCAAGGGGTATACGTTTAATTACAGAGCGAGACCATCAGGGTCTCAGAGAGTCGTTTGGCTTCAGAATCGAAGATCCTTGATCGATAGGTCGGACTGGTTCCCCGACTTTCCAAATTAGAAACCATGAAGGAAGAATCTGTCCTTTAAGAAAAGAGAAATTTTTTATGCCATGTCATGGGTGTGGTACAAATTGGTATCAAAGCATGGTTACAACACTTGGCATGCTTGGGCTCATGTATGAGTCACGTAAGGAGGTATTGTTATCTGCATTTACTCCTTGAGGAGAAGGACTGTAGATTGAACCTGTGATTTTGGGAATTCTTGTTGAATTTCAGCAGAAGAATTTCTTTAGCCCGTTGTCAAAGTGATAACTACTCTTACCAGAGTAGGGATATGCTACTTAACATTTATAATAAGACTTGAATGTGGATAACTAAAGGTGGCAGGACTCTGTCAAGGGCAGTTGAAGCCCGAAGGACATATGACCTGGTGTTCATAACACTGCTTTTAAGCATGGGTAGTTGGAACTTTAGGCACTGATGCTGGTGGATTATATAATGGTTAATACCTTTGTGGGATTAAAAGAATCTTATAGGACCAGGTAGGATCCTTGGAAGCTATAGTTACTGCTTTAAATTAAAATCAGAGTATATAATTCCTCATGACCAGAGAAAACTGAGATGGGAAAAACCCTATGGACGCTAAGGCAATAATGTTTTCTTGATAGATGTTGTCTCATAAAAAGGAAAGTGACCCTGGTTGGTTATTTCCATGAGAGAAGGCAACCTCAATACGAGATATGACTGTGAGATTAGTCCTGTAAATGACTGAAATCTCAAACTAAAGGACACTAATGATGAAATTAAACTATCAAGCGAATGCATGAGGTAAAAAGGTGTAAGAGATGCACCTACTTATACACGAATGTGTATACATGATCATAAGGATGATTGGAAGATCCTTGGGAAAAGGATATAGAAGCCTTATATGTCCATGTGTGTGAATGACATGGAAAAAGTGCAAGTAATAAGCTAGCATGATGAATACTTATCTGTGTTTAATTATGCTTGAGTGCATGGTTTTAATGCATTGTGGAGCTTCCTAATATGAAGCATGGTATTAATACAAGTTAGGTATGAATGATATTAAACGTGCAAGTGATGCACATGTATGATGTAAGCGTATAGTTTTAGATACAATATGGTTCCTTGATGAGTGAAATATAAAGCAAGAATTGCTCTTGTCCATAATAAATGAATACTATGGATGCATGGCTTACTCCATTCCGAAGAGTCATGAAAGTTCTGTTCCAAATAACAGCTTGAGGGGGAATGTATTCCCTTTCCTTAGGAAATACCAATATAATTAGATAAAAATGGTAAATGAGAAAAGATGGTCTGTTGTCATAATAAGAGGCAAATGATTATGCCTTTGAGAATCACATGAGAAGGACTGTGAACAATCCTGAGTTGACTGATCTTAAAAGTAGAGATGTAGGTGGGCTGTGAAATATACCTATGACAACTACATGCAGGCTTAGGATTATGAACATGGTTAAATATATCATGGATGTAAGTTAACAAAACTAGAATACATATGGATACATAATTAGGTACATGAAAAAGATGCATGTTTATATTCCTTACGAAATATTTGGTAAACAGATAAAAGCTAACTCAAGGTTGAGTCCAACACATATAGTGATGGACGTGAAATAAGGAAGTTGCATGCTGAAGGAGTCCCCTGTGGAAGAACTGTGTGAAAACTCTGTCAGGACTCAGGGGGTCAGAGTCACGACCTTAGTAACTGCTGAGGAACTGAGCTGTGAACTACAAGCTTATATATATATATATATATATATATATATATAATCCTAGATTACATTTTGAAAGCATCATGTAATGAATATGAGATTAATGAATGAATAAAGGAGTATGTTTGATTGAATAGGCTTGGTTGAAGCCATGTTAAGAAAAGGAAGTAAGGCCTTTAGAGATAACTCAACTGGGCTGGAAAGCCCCAGGCAATGTAGAAAGAATTGGAAGAAGGGGGAGAGCTCCTAACTCTTTTCTTGTTATGTTTTATGTTCCCTCTGGAATGAGAAAGGTGATTTACTAATAGAAGTAAATGTTTTGACACCAGAGTGACGAGGATTGTATTACTGCAGAAACAGTTGAGAGCTATTGGTATTGCACTCATGAAAACATTAAGGATAATGTGATGAAGTGCATACAGATATGCTAGGACATGTCTGAAAATGTTTTATTAATTTAAATGTGATGGTACTTGCATTTTTAATTTACATGATGACTAATGTGTTTATGATGTATGTCATGTGTAGAAAGAAATAGATTGGAAATGTTGAGAAAGACAGTTTCCAATAACGAACAACCTCAATCAGAGGATGACTATGAGAAGGTTATTGTTGAAAGATTGTTGAAGGGACTTTAAAAGTCCCCATGGAGAACCACTGATGGGATAATATCAGAGGGGGTGCTAACAACCAAAACCGGTATAAAGATGTTCATGCCTATGTGGCACAATGTATGAAGGGATTGAGTAGTAATCCCTTCTGAAATGTTTTACAGTCTTAATGTTATGTATGGAACGTTGAAAGGCAGTGTATGCCTTGGATACCCAAGTAGGGTATGAGTAAGGAAGGAGAACCTAAATGATGGAGGTGTGAACCTCTGGTAGTAAAGACTGATTGTAATACTCAGAAGAATTCATGAACTGATATGTCATGAATACATGGACCAATCAAGGAACGATTGTGAACAAAAGTGCTCATAGATAGCACACTGCATGGAATGCATTGAGGGAACGCATGTTTCATAAGAAGGCTTAAAGGAATTCATGTGAAACTTTTGAGTTTCATGTATACTGATTTGGGAATCGTGATCATCCTGTAGCCGGAAGTATAGTCCTGCTGCAACAATGAATGCGAATGAATAAACCATATGGTGAAAATATTGGCTAAGCTCCAATGCACCATGACAAAGTACTTGTCGTAAAGTGTGGGAAACTTAAAATCAATGCAAAGGTGCATTGGATATGAATGTGGCCACGAATGTTGGCACATTCATTAAGGTTAATTGATATCCAAATTACATTCTGAAAAATTTGGTAGGCTGAAATGATACATAGGTAAGGGATAAGGTATCCTTTTTCTTTGTATCCTTGAATAGATGAAAATGACTTGGACTGTTAGTATGCTTGATTTTGAAAAGGTAATGTGGATGAAAACTAACAATTTGTTTGGCCGAGGAATGTTGAAATTGCAAGAGGAAATGGGTCTTGGATATGGCAGTATTGTAAGCCCATAAGGAAGACCAATTGCCTATTGAGCCAAACTGCAAGGAATGGTATTTCCTTTTTTTGAGAAAGTGAAGTTGATTGTTAGTATGCACAATTATGAAATTGTTTGTGATGACATTATAAAGGTGCAATAAAATGTATGTGCATGGAAACTAACAATTTGTTTGGCTGATCGAAGTTGAAAGTGCAGGAAGCAAATGACTCTTGAATATGGCAGCATTGTAAGCCATAAGGAAGACCAATTACCTACTGAGCCAAACCGATATGGGAAGGAAAGCCCCATAATTATGAATCTATTTCATGTACGAAACAAATATGAAACAAAATGTGGAATTTGGATATCTGTGGGTCACAAATTTACAAGAACATTTTGAATTTAAAATTTATGATGATGTCTCATGAATTTTTATATGCCTGTGATATGGGTGAGAAAGAGTATAATCCGATCGCATGAAATAGAGACTGACTCGGGAGAAGGAGAGTAACCTTTGTCCCTAACTTTAGCTGAGCCAGAAGGCTGTCAAGCTGTAAAAGCATGAAAAATGGCTACTACTGAGCCATGAGAACCCCGTGGTAAGACATGATCGCCTAGAATATGTTGTGTTGAGGTAACACAAGCCGTAGGGATGCCTTGATTGTAAGACTCGATAGAGTCTCTGGAATTCTTTCTGTGCGAGAAAACCTTGGCAAGGCAAGATAGATCACCCGAGGGACTATATAGAAGAGAAGGGGATGCCTGAGCGTTGGCCTGGAGGGAGAGTGACCGCAAGGAAGAGGAGACCTTAATAGTTCTTGTAAACTATTGATTGGGATCATTCACACGATGGGTATTTCTTCCTGTGCGATAAAACCTTGGCAAGGCAAGATGGATCACTCGAGGGACTGTATAGAAGAGAAGGGGATGCCTGAGCCTGGGCCTGGAGGGTGAGTGACCAAAAGGAATATAAGACCTTAATAGTTCTTGTAAAATATTGATTGGGATCATGCACCCAATGGGTATGTCAAGGAAAAACAATGATCATGGATAACAAAACAACCACGTGGATACAAATCCACAAACTGCGCAGATAATTATGAAATTTTCCTAGGAATTTTTAAAAAATGTTTTTGCATAAGACTATGATTAACGTGCTTGTTGTCCAAGAATTATTGAAAGCAAGTGACCAAGATTAAGGGTCTGAAAAAGGACCTGACCGAGGAAGAAGGATCAAGATTTCCGAAACAACTGAATGAAAAAGGCATGACATGTGTTTTTGAGAAAGAACAACGAGGACGGTGTTCCTTTAAGGGGGAGGGAATTGTAACACCATGTTTCCCCCAGCTTGTAATTAATCTTAAAATAGGATTACCATGCTAAGGCATGCAAAAAATGTAAATTTATTATTGTTAAACTGCCCATAACTGGCTGTTGGGGGTGAAGCCTTGAAGTACGAGCCATGATATCTCTAGAAGAAATAAATTAGTTAATGAAGAAAGGACCAGTGGTTGAATCATCAACCACCCCCATGAATGGAAACATGTTCTAGCTGTAGGATGTCAGCTTGAAGTACCACAGAGACCTGTATGTTGGAGTTACTTCACACACACCTAGGATTTATTTTTCCTAAGGTTATTCCTTATTTATTAGTCATAATTAGTCATTATCTAGTCTCCTATATTTTAGGGGAGAATATTCCACCTAGAGAATATTCTCTTTCAGTTGACACTTCAGTTTGGCTAATTGAGTTGAGTTTAGATGTTGCATTGGTTTTGTCACCATGCAACACTGGGATCATCACCAACTCACTACTCTTTTTTCAGTCAGTTAATTGAAGACTAGTTGACTAGTTAACTCAGCTAGGTGGCAGTTTACTCCCGTAACTGCCTGAGAGACTAGACTAGGTGGCAATTTACTCTTGTAACTCTTGGTGTGTGTCCAGATCAATCTAGACCACCACTATGGCTCATTAGTTACTCATGTATCCTATATCTATTGTAAATTATTCACTCTTTGAGTGTGGAATATGGTTAATGAGAATTCTTCCATTCTTTCTATCTTGCTTCTTCTTTCTCAATTTCTCTCTGCAAATGTGTGTAGTATTTTCTAGCTAGATCTATTATGTGCAAGTTCAACACATTTACACTGTAGACCCGAGCTTCCTTCTGACACAAGGAACATGACAGGTCGAAAAACCTTCCAAAGGAGGGAAGGTAAGATACATATAGAGACACGAGAGGAGAACACAAGATCGTAAGAGAGATGTGCGAACCCAAAGGAAGTGCCGAGAACACAGCCTGAAGAACCCGAACGCGAGCTTGATGCTGAGGAAGCATCTGATAAACCTCACAGGGTCGCTGTGACATAGAGAGTTTCTCTGAGAGATGGCGTAAATTCCCTAGTGATATGATGGATTGGCACAGGGGTGGTCAGAGTGCTAAGAATGAATGCCTCTAAGCCTATGGTTGGGTGGAAAGGCATACACCCACAATTAGTCGGTTGGATGAAACTTGTAATAGATAAGTACACTCATACTCTATGAAATTAAGTTGTAATTATGTAATGAAATGGGGTATACTGTGAAGGACCCGGGAATGTGTATGTTTTCTTAATGGTTATATTGTATCACTCTATTCCTATTTAAATTGTGTATTTAAGCAAGTATGGATTGGACATGTTTTGTATTTGTAAATGATTGCGCCATGTGGTGGCTTAAGATAGATCCATGAACTGTGAGTTCGTCGACCTTGGGCACAGTTTCACATATGCATGTCGACACTCCTAGTCATTCTGAGTCCCTTGGAGGAGGGAGTCTATTAAAGCTCAGGAGAGATAGTGCACTTATGCACAGGCTCTCTACGAGGCATGTAGAGACCGAGAACCACTTAAGTTCTAGAGTTAACGAATGAGCGTAATGGGTGTGAGGAAGGATTCTTCCAAGCGTTAAGTTCAAGAGAAAGAGCACAAAGCTCTTAAGTCCTTCAGAGCTAACAAATCTCAGGAAGAGTAGCGAGGCTGAAGTATCGAAAGGGAAGGTTCCCTTGTTTGGAAGACGAACGAACGAAATCTGTTCGGAAGAAGCCACAGCCTGTTGCAACCATTGGATATGGGAAAGAATGTGGGAGTTAAACCTTGGAGTCATTCAGACTTCGCGAGTTCGACGAACTGAGCGAGTTCGTCGTAAGGGAGGTAGAATCCCTGAAGTCCCGAAGTTAAATCTGAACCTTAGATCTGAGGATGCCTGGGAACCATCTTGACCGTCAAATCTAGGAGGTATAGCATAGTCAATTTACCATAACTACCCATGACTTAAGAATCTGACAGTGGAGATGGATGTGAGCCATTTAACGGGAGGAGAGGCCATCCTGGTCGTCAGATCGACTCAAATACTCACTGGATTTATTGAATCAAACACCAGCCACTCGATTTAATCGACGGTTGGGAATCATTGTGAGTGCGAAGGTGAATTTAGTGGACCTGCTAGTTCACGGCTCAGAATCAACCCATGTCATTGATCTCGTTGGGGATGGAAGATAAACGACTAGGATCAGACTAGAGTTGAGCGAGCACTTTCCAAATTTTGGAGGTTGAGCTCTCTGATAAAGAGCACGCACGTTGGGGCCTTGCAATTACTGTGAACCGTCGATCGACGGACACCTTGGTATTGGTCGGATCATGATCGCCAAACCTTGAACAATTGCGAGAGGGATGGTTGTGAGCCCCTTAGGAAATTTGCAGAGTGACAGAGTCCTTTAGTATCGTTAGTCTGAGAGAATCGAAAAGCTCAGAAGAGATAACGTTTTCAAGAGAAAAGGCGAGACCCAAGATAGTCGGGCTCGCAGGAAGAATGAAGGTTGAGGCCTTGAACATCTACAAAACTCTTCCAAGCTGGGAGAATCCTGGACCATTAGATCAACGTCCAGGGAAGCAGAGGAGAAGCGTTGAGAAGGGAACATATCCTAACCATCGGATCTAAGCGCAAGGGGACGATAGTTGTCCTATCTAAGGTAAAGTGCACGAGTTTTAACCTTTGTGTGCACAGGAGGGTTGACTGGCCAAAGTCCTGAAGCCCCGAAGCCCCGAAGTGAAGTGGGGTCAAGAGGGATAGGTGGCGCAAGATCCACAACCCCTGAATGAGAGCTTGTGGTCAAGGAGAGTTTGAAATCACTGAAGTAAATCCTGATCGCTGGTAGTCACGGGAGGTACATGTCAACAGATTTGAGGCTCCGGGAAGAATCACTTCGAAGGTTTTAGTTGAGAGTTGAAACTCCCGAAACCCGAAGTCCGGAGTGAATCTGGATCGTCAGATCCAGAGAGACACATGGTGACATATCACAAGCTTTAGGAGGGAGCAAAGGTTGAGAGTTGAGATTTCTGAACCCCGAAAATCGAAAGTGAATTTCAGCCATCCGATTCAAAGGGACATGCAGCAGAAATCCACACACTTTGAAGGACGAAGAAGGTTGAGGTTTGAGAAATCCGAAGACCCGAAGTAAATGTCAACTGTCGGATCCAGAGGACAGGTGGTGTAAGTCTATGGAATCTGAGTAAAGACCCAAAGTAGGTCATGGTCGTTGATCACCAGGAGGGTACATGTCGATAGATCATAATCTCTGGGTGAATTCACTTCGGAAGAAATGAGAGCGTAGAAGCTTGAAACTTCCGAAGCCCAAAGTCCTGAAGAGGACCAGGGCCGTTGATTTGGAGAAGACATGTGTCAGAAGATCTGACACTCGGGAAGGATTCACTATGGATATTTGTGTTTGTGAAGAGAGGATATAGACCGTTGATCAGAGTAGACGCGTGGAATACAATATACAACTCCGGGAGAAAGGGGTGAATGAAGGAGTAAGAACTCCCGAAGGTCGGAGAGCCGGAGCTCATCATAACTGTCCATTTGTTGAGGACAGGTGTCAGTAGATCTTCCACTCTAGAAGATAGCTACTGACAAAGGAAGCGAAAGTTGAGAGTTGAAACTCCTGAAACCCGAATCACGAAATAAATCACAGCCGTTGATTTTGAAAGCTTAGATCTGATCTGTAGATTAAAAAAAGATAGATCTGAGCTGTCAATTCAGAAGCACCATCAAGGTCATGAGATTGATAGTCCCGTCGCATTGCGGGGACCAAAGGTGTGTGGAATTTAAAAAGTTGAGGAAGGCCGCAATCCAGACCACAGTTTTGGAGAAAGGACACATGGAGGCTCAAGGTGAATTGTGGGGCGAAAGGTAGCTTGGTTTCAAACCACCCTTGTCCGTGCCCACAATCACGTGGTTATGTAAGGCCATCGCCCAAGGTCATATCAAGGAAGGGGATTATCAGAAAAGGAGCTAGTGTCCAGACTCTGAGATTTCATAGGGGCGAAGGGGAAGGTCGTGGGTACCATTAGACCTGCACCCAAAAGTCGAAGGGGTCTACGTTTAATTACAGAGAGAGACCATCAATGTCTTAGAGAGTCGCTTGGCTTCAGAATCAAAGATCCTTGACCGGGAGGTCAGATTGGTTCCCCGAATTTCCAAATTATAAACCATGAACAAAGAATCTATCCTTTAAGAAAATATTTTTTTTTTATTCCCCGTCGTGGGTGTGTTACAGTTCCCCTTCCTCTAGTTCTTCTGGTTCACTTGGCTAGACTTTGGTGGTAGAGACAATGGCATTGGGTTCAACATCGATAATCTAATTCCCTCCATATGGATTTGATTCAAAGTCTAAATCTACCTCTGACTCAGAATCTTTCAGCTCGGCCACCAGTGACTGCTTGGAGCGACATTCCTCGGTGTTGTGCCAAGGGATTTTATGGTATTCACACCACTTTCCCGTGTCCTTCTTTGACTTCTCATTACCCTTATTGGGTTGCAGCTTGGGTTGGTTGTCTTGAGAGTGGCCATATTTTATCTGTCCCATGTGTTGTGGGTTAGGGCCACCTTTTCTCTGCTTTAGCTATGAGGAGTTTACAGATCCAAACTATCGCCTCTTCTGCTTAAATTTTTTCTCGATCTTGAAAGCATATTTATAAGCCACACCCAATGATGAAATGTCTATAAACTCCATTTCTTTTAGAATGTATCTATGTAGATAACCGCGGTATTTGAGCATGAGATATCATTCAAAGTCTCTGATACCCAATTTGGTGTGCAGGGTATGGAAAATATTGGTGAAATATGGTACTTTTTGGTCCCTTTATTAACACAGCGTGGTCCATCTTGTGTGTTAGTCCTCGTAGCTTCCAACAATGTAGTATTGTGATTTAATGGAATCCCTAAAGGAATCTTATGTTGGGGTGAGTACAAATATTTTTGATTCCTCTATGGCCCTTTTCTCAGAGTAAGTATCCCACCAATACTTAACATGGGGGACAACCTTAAGGAGTGCAAAAGTAATCTTTTCCTTGTCGAAAAAATTGTGGACTGAAAAATACCCTTCGAGAAGATTCAACCATTTATCTACAAAATCCACATCTATCAGTCCTTCAAATAATGGAATATCAAAATTTACTTGTACCTTGAAGGGGGTTTCATGGCCGCTTGATGAAGATGCATCTCCTTTGGGCAGCCGCCAAAGGATCTGTGCAAAGTTATCCATCATTTCGTTCCTTTGTCGCGCTAGGGATTCCTCGATCAATAGTTTAAAAGGATCTCCTAATCCATCATATTTATTCTCATCCCCCATGAGTTGTTGTTGGGCTCGACATGACCAATCTTGCAAAGGATCGACTGGTTCGACTCCCAACTTATTTTACCTAGATCTTGTCAGGGACATGCACGAAGAAAAATAAATGAAGAGCAGACCACTCTGATACCACTGATCCAAATTTATGAGAAGAACAAAGTGAATAATAGATTGAATACATTAACACATATATACATAGAACAACACTAGATATCCAGTGAACAATAACTTTTATTGAGTAAATAAAATAGGCTGAAACTGTAAAACTGCAGAATAGAAAATAACTTTCTCGAATGGTGGTAGCTATCTATGAGAAGAGATGTGGCTGCTACGTGCATCCATCTAAGAAGAATGATTACAATGAGGCTCCAGAGGAATTTTTAACATTACTCATGAATTCCAAAACCCTAGACATCCAAGAACTTAACCCTAGGAGATAAAACGCCAAAAGTTATGTGGGCCCCGATGGGTAAGTTGGTACCTCAACTTCCCGGGGTCGTAAATTTTGCATACGCCCTCCGTTTTAGGCATGTGATAGCCCGTTGGAAATGTATTTTAAAGAAACACACGTTATGCCACCAAAATTTGACTTCGTCTACATTTTGACTGTGACAAGGCAAAAAAATACTATTTAGGGCCCCAAAACGACCCTGGAAGTACAAAAAGATGTATTGACATGAAAAATTCCAAAATAAACTAGTTGGATTAGGTGGGAGGCCACCAATATCCACCTGGAAGTTGTGTAGGGATTTAGACAACCCCATAAGTGCAAAACCCACGATTACAAAGAATTACAGAAGAACGTGCTAAACTAAAACTATCAAGATGAGCCAGTTGGAATAGGTGGGTGGCCACTAATATCCACCTGGATCAAATCGATTCTTCTATTTTGGGATTGTAAGGCAAACCCACATTCCTTAACCTTCAAATATTATTGCTTCCTTTTCCAAGTTCTATGTTGTTCCCCTATATGATTGAAAGGAACATGCCTAGTTTCCCTTGAAGAAATTATCAAATCACTTCTGCGATTTTTGGATATGTGATCAAAATTGTTACATTTGTAGCATTCAATTTCATAACATAGAGCACCAAAACCATTATAATTTATATGAAACACCTCATGAGGATTTATGGGATAATTTCCTTCATAATGATTCTTGGGATTTTCATAGATACTTCTATTCCAGGTGTTTCTACCCTTTGCAGAGGCTTTGCAATTTATGGCTTTATGCCCAAAATTATTGCAAGAATAACACAAGACAAGAAAATTATTTTGGTACCTGGGTGTGGGTGGTCTTTTAGTTGGTGCTATTCTTGTGAATTATGATCTTCTTTTTGGGTCGTCTTCATTGTTGGTTGTTGATTCCATGTTTATCTGAATGCACAATCTTCTTCTTGATTCTTCTTTATTTCTAGTTTCTATATGTCCTCCTTTAGAGGCTTGCATTCTTCTTTCTTGATAGTATTTGCATAACTTCTTTTCTCTTCTTCATTTCATGTCATCGTAGAGATTGAACCCTAATAAATATTAATTTGTTTGTATGCAAGTCCAGACTTTTCATAGAATGGTTTTTTATTGCAGATGATTTCATTCGGTATTTTGGTGCTATTGCCAAAATTTAGTTAGATGTCCTTCTTCTGTAGTTCCTTTCTTAGTGATACTATTTCAACTTCCATATTCTTTGTTTTTTTCTTCTTTTCTTCCATTGTCTCTTGAGTGTTTTTTCAATCACGTTGGCTTCTTTCAATTGAATCCTTAGATCTATGATAGTTTGCTTGGCTTCTTCAAAAAAATTTCTAGGGTTTTGAAAGCCTTCCCTCAGTTTACTCAACTCTTCTTTGAGAGACTTTTTTTTCTTCCTTACTATTCTTAGATCACTTAAGGCACTGATCAATTCTGCCTCAAGATTCACTTCTCCTTCTTCTTCATAGTCTCCTTCATTATTTTCAGTAGTTTCCTCTTGAGTCTCTAATGCCATGAAGAGTACTCTTATTGAGTCACTGTCACAATCATCATCTTCATCGGATGATGAACTATCGTCTTTTGAATAGAGGTTTTTATTTTTCAAAAATATTCCTTTATTTCTTTCCTTGTCTCTTTTATGATATTTGTTTTCTTTCTTAATAACTTTTTCTTCATCACTATCTGAACCCCTTGCATAAGGACATTTGGAAGAAAAATGGCCAACTTTACCACAATTAAAGCATTTGAAAGGAAGCTTACCTTTGTACTTGCCGATTCCTCTTTTTAGATTTCTCACAAAGTTGGCTTCTTCTTCACTATCTCAATAATCACTATTGTTGGAGCAGGGTTTTAAACTCAGCCTACTCTTTCTTGTCTTCTTGGAGGCTTTGAAAGTTGCTTCCCTTCTGGATGGATTTTCCTGTACTGTTCTCATTTCATATGTTGTAAGTATTCTGTATAATTGATCCATGCTCAGCATAGTCAGATCTTTTCTTTCTTCTAGAGTTGATATTTTTGGGTCAAATCTCATTGGGAGAGATCTCAATAAATTTTGCATAACAACTGAATTTCAAATATTTTCTCCTAGTCCTCTTATAATATTCACAATTTTATCAACTCAGAGAAAATAAGTTGTAGTATGTTCATCTTCCTTCATTCTTAGATGTTCAAATTGTCCTCTGTAAGTTTGAAGCTTGGCCCCTTTGACTTTAGCATCTCCTTCATAAACATTCTTAAGCTTGTCTCAGATTTCCTTTACAAAATCACAATGCATAAACTTAACAAATTATGAACCTGCTAAACCACTTAGAATGTAATTTATAGACTTTGAATTGTATTCACTAATATTTTTCCCAGCATTATCTATTGGGGGAGA
>ML787669.1:716692-759717 GCA_009831015.1 Picea engelmannii | reverse complement strand
TAAGCTTGTCTCAGATTTCCTTTACAAAATCACAATGCATAAACTTAACAAATTATGAACCTGCTAAACCACTTAGAATGTAATTTATAGACTTTGAATTGTATTCACTAATATTTTTCCCAGCATTATCTATTGGGGGAGAAGCTGATGCAATGTATCCATTTACTACAACTTGCCAAACATCAAATCCTTGTGCCTGCAAAAATGCTCTTATTCTTATGCTACAAAAATCATAATTTTTTCCCATCAAACAATGGTGTTCAATTTTTGGTAAATTCTCCTTGTTTATCCATGATATTCCTTCTAGTGTTTAGATTGTTCCTGAAGGAACTCACTTTGATATCAATTGTTAGAATATCCAAGAATACTAAGGAGGTGGGGGTGCGGGGGAGGGGTGAATCAGTATAGAGTTATTTCAACAATTTGAAACTTCAATCACTACATAAAAATTAATCATTAATCATTAATCATGTAATTCATCATCACATAAACTCATACACATTGCATACAATTTTTTACGTGGAAACCCAACTGGGGGAAAACCACAAACTTTTCTTAAGTAGTTTCAAGATTTTACAAGCACAACTTGAAGGAAGCATCCACTCCCTGAGTTTTCCAGCACCTACTGGAAGGAGTAACCAATCCCCTTGGAATAATTTAAATGATGATAAATATCAAATCAATCTTCAAATACAATCCCAAAATCACTTCTTAAATCTGCAGACAAAACTGCTCAAAACTATACCTCAAATATGCAAACTTGTAAGATTCGCGACAAGCTTAATTTTCCATTTCTAATTCTAAAACTTGGACCTCAGATATCAGGATATTTTATTCTTCTAATGCAACAAGTGGAATTCAATTTGGACCTACCAAGCTTCAGATATAACCATTTTATCTCGAACACCTGTTTGGGACTAGTTTTTGGATTAGTCACAAACCCTAACTTCCAATAGATATAACTCTGTACTTGTAATGAATTAGGATATGAAACTTGTATCCAATCTTATTTTATATCTTCTCTTAAATTTATTGAATTTTATCTCCTTGGATTGTCCTTGAAAAAAAGTTATAGCGAAAATGACAAGATGACTCGTTTTGAAGAAGAAAACCCTAGTTTTAAAAACCTCTACTTCCATTGAGTATAACTCCAAACCTGTAATGATTCAAGACCTGAAATTTGTATGAAATAGTCTTTGCTATCTCTTCTAAAACACCTCCAAGTTTCACCATCTGAATTGTTCTAGAAAAATATTTATATCGAAAATGTCAAGATGACCTTTAAAGAAAAACCTTAGAACAAATCATCAAAAGACTTCATCTTCCCTTGGAATTTCTTCCTTCTTCACCTCATCTTCACTTCGAAATTCACCCTTCTTCACTTCATCCTCTATTGGAATACCCGTGTCGTCGAACATGGTATCAAAGGACATTTGAAGATCCTCTCCCGTTATAGTTTGAGATCTTGAAACCGTGTTGCCACATCTATGGTTTCTATGATTTTTGTACATTTCTATGTCAAAAGGACTATTCCATTGCATTCAAAGCACTTCTTTAATCTAGAAACACTTTTCGTTTCCCTGAAAAAGGTTTCCGTTTGCCCAAGATACATCCATTTCAGTCACATCTCGAGGTATAAAGCCTAAATACGCTCTTTTAAATTTTTAAAGAGATAATATTTCGATTTTATTTCAGTTTTATATTTTATTTATTTATTTTCGATTTTCTATTCTTTTCGATCTGCATATGCTCTTTTCCCTGTGCTTTATGCGATCTCGAAAAATTAGAAACAAAAGGGAAAGGGTTTTCTTGTCTAGGTATGCTCTTTGTCATGCGCTCTGTGCGATCTCAATAAATCAGAAACATAGGGGGTAAAATAACCAATATCTATCCCTTGTTGGCATCGAGAAACAATTTTTTTTTTTTTGTAAACACATGAATTTTTTATTTTTCTTAGCATGCACTCCAAGACCATCTCCTACAAAAACAACAACAACACCCCCAATCCTCCTTCTTGAGATTATAATGTGTTTTTCACTAGCTCACTTGGTTAAATGTTACCTTATTGAGTAATAGGTATTGAGTTCAAGTCTTTTTTTTGTTACTTTTGAAAAAGTTCATGCATTCATCATAAAGTGTATTTCACTTAAATTAGAAAAGTGAATCACTATAAAGTAGCTTTAATATTTCCTTTTTAGTTACTTTTTGCATGCAACTTTAATTTACAAAGTAACTTCATTGTAAAAGTGATTCCCGCTTATTCTATAAAAGTGCATCACTTCATAAACAACATATTTGTAAAAGTGAGGTTATTAGAAGGAGGGGTATCACCACGTGGAACAACTTCTACTTGTCACGTGGCTCTTTGATTACTGTTTATTCTTTTTTCCAAAAGGGCACAACTTTCACATCCAAAGTCTGTTTTCAATGCCATTTTTTAAACAACCTATTTTTTCAAGAAATTTCCATCTAGATCATCAATTTCAACCTTTAAATCCATAATCTCTGCATATTTAATATGGATTTTCCTAGTGATATTTTGTTTATTAGTACCAACTACTTCTCATGGAAATCCTATATGGAGTATGAATTAAGAAGTAAAGGGTTGTAACAGATTACCTTGGGGAAAGAACAAGAACCCAATGATGGTGAAAATAAAGTAAAATGGGATAATAAGAATGACGAAGCATATGGACTAATTGGAATTTCCATATCTCATGATTTAAGGTTTCACCTTCAAGGAATTGATGGCCCAGATAAATCTTGGGAAAGTCTTGAAGCCGTGTTTGATAAAAAAAAATATTATTCAAACCCACCATATAGAAAATCAGTTAATGAATTTAAGTCCCAATGATTTACCTTGCATTGAAGATTGTTTATCTAAGTTCAAAACACTTAGAATTTTATGTATAGAGTGAAAAATAGATCCGAAGGAAGACCGATGCATCTATATTATTCTTTCTTAGCTTAGTAGTGCACATTCTGTGTTCGTGTCTACCTTTTATGCCACCATAGAATATCTAGGGAGTGCTTGCCAAAATCCCTCTCATGAGTCTTTTCGTTATGCTTTGATTAGAGAGCAAGATAAACTTATGCAACTTGGAGTGATCAACACTGCATGTACTTCCAACAAATACTTAGTGGCTCGAAATAAATATAAATCCAAGAATTCAAAGAAGCAACATCCTTGCCACAATAACAAGCAAAACAAGGATCCCAAACCCTCTTATCCAGCTTCCGCTCCTAATGGTGAAAAAGGAGCACAATATAAAAGTAAGAAGACTGACAGACATTGCAAATTTTGTGGGAAAGATGGTCATATGGAGTCAAAATGTTTTAAGAACATGGAAGCTTTAGAAGCAACAATGAAGAATCACAACATCAATATTGATTCTTCTTCTACTAACTCTTCTTCTCATGGACATGCACTTTCTTCTTCTGGTTTCTCCTTCAATGCAACTTCTTCTTCTTCATCTGATGAGTGGCTTATTGATTCTAGAGCATATTATCATATCGATAAAGATAAAGCTATATTTTCTTCTCTAAATGAACATAACACCAAGAAAATATTTGTTGGTGATGATAGATATCTAGAATAGTTCAGGTAGTTAATGGTCATTTCAATGATGTATTATGTGTTCCAAGTCTTTCCTGCAAGCTTCTATCAATATATCAGATCACTTATTCAGGTGAAGGTAAGACCGTAGATTTTTCATCTCACCAAGTTGCAATTAAGGATTTAAAAGATCCTAAGCATGTCCTCGCAACTATAATTGCTTATGATATTACCAGGTTGTTCAATTTTGACAACTTTGGATCATCATATTTTCCATCAGTTTTTGTTTCTCATAGCGATGACTTGAGAAAACTTTGTCATGAGCAGTTTGGTCATCTAAACTATCTCTCATGGCAGTAACTATGTAATCAACATATGTTGATTGTCTTCCTCTTGTTTCTTGCAAAGATGGTGTTTGTGTTGGTTGTGTTCTCGGAAAACATCATCAGGACACTTTTGATAAACGTGCCTCTTGGCATGCCTCAACCCCTTTGCAGCTTGTTCACAATGACCTGTGTGGTCCATTTTATTCTCCTTCTTTTTCTGGGTGCAAGTATTTCTTAACTTTCATTGATGACTTCTCCATATGCACTTGGGTTACTTCTTAAAACTTAAGAGTTAAGTGTTTGATGAGTTTTTGGTCCACAAGGCCCTTGTAGAAAAAGAATCTGGACATCAACTTCAAAGGCTAAGAATAGATAATGGAGGCAAATGTGTGAACAACAATTTTACAGGTTACAACACTGCACATGGCATCCAAATGAAACACATTGTTCCATATACACCACAAAAAAATGGTGTTGCTGAGAGAAATAATCGCACTTTAAAAGAAATGGCTAATTGTATGATCCAATCTAAGGGATTAAGTCTTAATTATTGGGAAGAAGCCATTAAATGTGAAAATTTCATAGTAAATCGCACTCCCACAAAGGCTCTAAAAAATATAACACTGGAAGAAGCATGGAATAAAATTAAGCCAGATGTAAGCCACTTCCATGTATTTGGAAATGTAGCATTGATCCAGATGGATCTCAGTGGCCATCTAACTCTTCCACTGAATCACCATTTTGAGCATGTGGTTTTGATAAACCATGATATTCACCCTTTTTATGGGGAATGGAATGTAATGCCATCTTCATTTGTTAATTATAGACATCATTTAATGATTTCCTAGTGGTCTTATGTACATGCCTACATCATAGCGTTAATGCATCGAATCCCATTAAAATTCTGCAGTTAAGCACGCTCAGGCTAGAGTAGTACTGAGATGGGTGATCGCCCAGGAAGTCCTAGTGTTTTACATGCCTATGGAATTTTATAAACTTAGTCCAATTTATCCCACATGCATCATGGGAATTATTCTCCTCTCACTCTCTCATATATAATTGATGTGAAGGAGGCCCTTTAAGCATGCAATGGAGTGTGATGTAAAGCTTCTTATGAATGAAGCGTAGCCAACATCTCTTTCTTTTTAGAGATAAGCTACCCCATTTTTCCAGTTTGTGTTCTAAAGTGTTTTTCTATCTTATTCAATAATAGAAGTTGGGTTTCACTGTATTTCTGTGTTCTCTTCTATATTTTTGTGTATTTCATTGTTATATCTCGGTTATATTTTTGTCTTCATGTCGTTCTCAAAATAATCTGGAGTAGTGGTATCAGAGCAGTCTGCTCCTTGTCATTTCTCATAGCAGGTCCCCGACGAGGTCAGGGTATAGAGTTTTGGGTCTCGAGCTAGTTTCTCTTGAGGACAACCACTCTCGCTAGCCCAAGCGACCTCCCATGGCGGAAGAAAAGAGAGATGACAAAGCATGAGATCCTTTCAAGATGTTGCTTGAGGAATACCTCGTGTGACAAAGGAACGAGATGATGGACAACTTTTCTCAGATCCTTCCAAGACTACCAATGGCGATAAGCGAGGCATCTTCGACAAGCAAAAATTTTACAAGTGCGACGCCATTCAAGGTACAAGTCAATTTTGATATCCCTTTATTTGAAGGCCAGATAGATGCAGATGCTCTAGAAAAATGGTTGAATCCGCTAGAAGGTTATTACTCTCTCCAAAAATTTTCCGATAGTGAAAATATAACCTTCGCACTCCTTAAATCCCTTCCCCATGTCAGATATTGGTGGGAAGGTTACTAGGAGAGGTACATCGCGGATGAATCTACACTATTTGGGAGAGAACTCACTTGGGTGGCCTTTGTAGATTCCCTAAAGGAGGAGTTCTACTCTGTCAAAAACTATGATGACCAATACATGAGATGGACAATTCTACATCAGAAAAGAGACTAGATGGTGGCGGGGTACATCAACATATTTCATACCTTGCGCTCAAAGTTGGGTATCAAAGACTCCGAACGACACCTTTTTTTGAAGTACCACAATGGTCTACATAGGTACATCCAAACAAAGATGTATTTCTTTGACGTAGGCGTAGAGTCACCTCTACTCACCCGTTCTCAGGATCAATCAAATTCCCCTTTTCGAGTGAATTATCTCTTTCGATTCCCTGCTGGAATCTCTGATGAAAACCCGATCCACAGGTCCTTAATTCACCCGCATGGCTTCTCTGCACTTCACCGCGCTCTTTCCCAACTCAGCTTCGGGTTTTGGGGTTTCCTCTTTTCTGATGTCGAGAGTTCCTGTTCCCGCGATCTCTCGAACTCTGATGAGCTCTCTTCCGGCCTTAGCCCCTCTTGGCTATGCCCTCTGGTCCATATGACCGCTCTCATAAGACCGCAACCTTATATCCTTCTTTCGGGGTTTCGGGCTTCAAAATCCTGATGCACTACAACTCCTGTTAGCCCTCCAGGATAAACTCCTGGTCCACGTGACCTACCCCTATATGACCGCAGCCATATAATCTTGATCGGGGTTTCGGAATTTCTAATGCCAAAATGCATATGTCCTCAGGACTTGCGATCCCTTGAATCTCGACGCACTCTTTACGCGTTAGCCCTCCTGGCTAGGCTACTGGCCCATATGACCGTTGTCCTTCGTGACCTCAGTCTTATATTCCTATCGGGGTTTCGAGATTTTCAATGCCTAAATGCAATTGCTCACAGGATTCCCGATTCTCCAAATCCCGATAGGCTGACAGCTGGCCCCCACACTGCAGGAAAAACTGCTCTTTGTATTAAAAATGGCAAATGCCTGTATTTACAATGTGTTCCTGAGCACGACCTGTAACAAGGTCTCGGCTCTTCTCTTCTGCTCTCTACACGCAGACTCTCTCGACTTCTAGCTACCCAAAATGAGATACTCTATCTCTTTTACCTGAGGGGGATCTTCGAGCTCTTCCCTCCAACCTACCTACCCTATTCAATTACATTGAATGGGCTGTCTAGTCCGCATCTGGATCTAGATCTCAGCCATACAAACATTAATGGCCGATCTTATCTACAGCCTGCACAAAGGCATGGCTTCCCAACTCAACAGCTTAGACATTTAATTACATTCAATTCAGATTTAAATGAGGACTTCGCCTCTCTCTTCAGCTTGAATGCACGCGCTCGACGTGGCTGGCTGGCTGGCTGGCTGACGTGGAGAGATGCTCCTGCATCAAACTCCTCAGCTGCAAAATTCATGAGCTCCTGCTCATGAGCTTCCCATCTCGGCTGTTGGAAATCCCCATGGATCCCAAATCATCCTTTGGAGCTGTTCATCCGCTCCATCTTGCTGCTGCTGCTGCTGCTGCTTCTCTTCTGCTCAACCTCTCCTCACTGGCAGTTTCTGCTGACCTCAACATCAGCCTTCTGATCTCCTCGATCATTGCATCCAACTGCTCCAATGGCTGGTCCTATTTTTGCAGTCTCCCCAGCTGCAAAAATTTTCTGCAATTGGGTAGATCATCGTGATCTCCCATGGCATCCTCTTCATCTTCATCTGTGGCCTCAAGTTGCCACTCTGCTGCAGACCCCTGTTCTGTAGTCTCCCTTTGACTGACTTTCTGTTCAGTCATCTTCCCTGACAGCTCAACTTCTGTCAGTTCTCTTGCTGGCTCTGGATTGTTCAGCCAATCCTCCAACATCTCTAGCTCCATCTCCCATGGAGTGATAAATCGACCTGCTCGCTCTTTGGCTTCCTTTGCTGCTAGCTTTCGTGTTGCAACTTCTTTCTTTTCAGCTCCCTGGCCAAAATCATTGAGCCATTCCTCAGAATGCTCATTCTTCTCTCCTGCTTCTTCTACTGTCAGCTTCAGTGCTACAACTTCCTCAGCTTCCTGGCTGAATATGTTAAGACACTCCTCATAATGCTCATTTTCTTCCTCTGCTTGGGCAGCTTCCAAAGTCTGCTCCAATCCCTCTTCTTTACTGGCAGTCACAACTGACTGTTCTATTACTGTTGCTGCATCTGCAATACAGACTTTTGCCTCCTCCTGGGAAAATGGTAGGAATACTCCAATTCCCCCAATCATCAGAATATTATCTTGATATTCCTCCTCTGTCAGCTGCATCTGCTGATCTAAACTCACCTCTGAGCTCATCTGTTTTGTCAGCTCCTCAGGCTGATCAAAACTCACCTGCTCATCCCTGCCCACCTGGCAATATGGGATGTCCCTACTGCCCTCCTGGCAGTCCATGGAATCAACTAATTCCATCTCTGTTTCCTTGCCCACCTGGAAAACTTGAAACCTTTCGCTGCCCTCCTGGCAGTCTGTGAGATCTCGCAGTGACCTCAATCCATTTCCCTCCTAGCAATGTGAAATTCCTCGGCTGTCCTCCTGACAGTCCGTAAGCAGTCAGGAGGACTGTAGGATGAAGCTGGTAGAACTCTTAGTGCGGAGTGACAGCAGCAGGTTTTCTAGGAAAGCAGACAAAGACAATACCATGGTTACTGAAGGCCATAGGCATGCTGGGAAGAAAAGCAAGGCAAAAAATCTTGCAGAAATGGATAGAGAGATGGATAAAGACCTCTATGAATTAAAGGCCGACATAGAGAAGCTCGAACTGCGGATGCGGCATGATAGGAGGCCGAGATGGATGCGTGAATGGCCCATGAGGAAGCCAAAGGCAAAATGGCCAGTCAAGGAGTTGATGGTCAGAGGGCAGCGCAGGCTGTTAAAAAGATGGTTGAGGCATGTTGAACCAGAGGAGGAGATGATTCTGGTATGTGAACCAGAGACTAGAAAATTTCTTGGTGAAGAAGATGAAATGGGATCATTTGAAGATCTCAAGAACTGCCAGGAGGGCAGAGAAGAAATTCCAGTTTGCCAGGAGGGCAAAGAGATGAGATCGCTGCGGGATCTCAGCTGAGAGCTCTGATACCACTTGACGCAGGCGTAGAGTCACCTCTACTCACCCACTCTCAGGATCGATCAAATTCCCCTTTTTGAGCCGAATTAGCTCTTCCGATTCCCTGCTGGAATCTCTGATGAAAACCCGATCCATAGGTCCTTAATTCACCCGCACGGCTTCTTTGCACTTCACCACACTCTTTCCCGACTCAGCTTCGGGTTTCGGGGTTTCCTCTTTTCTGATGTCAAGATTTCCTATTCCCGCGATCTCTCGAACTCTGATGAGCTCTCTTCTGGCCTTAGCCCCTCCTGGCTATGCCCTCTGGTGCATATGACCGCTCTCATAAGACCACAACCTTATATCCTTCTTTCGGGGTTTTGGTCTTCAAAATCCCGATGCGCTACAACTCCCGTTAGCCCTCCAGGCTAAACTCCTGGTCCACGTGACCTACCCCTATATGACCGCATCCATATACTCCTGATCGGGGTTTCGGACTTTCCAATGCCAAAATGCATATGTCCTCAGGACTCGCGATCCCTTGAATCCCGACGCACTCTTTACGTGTTAGCCCTCCTGGCTAGGCTCCTGGCCCATATGACCGTTGTCCCCTGTGACCTTAGTCTTATATTCCTGTCGGGGTTTCGAGCTTTTCAATGCCTAAATGCAATTGCTAACGGGATTCCCGATTCTCCAAATCTCGATAGGCTGACAGCTGGTCCCCACACAATGGAGCTTTCTTCCTTCTCTGATATGCTGACAGCTTGCCCCCACGATGGTTCCTTCCTTGTCGGGGTTTCGAGCTTCGCGATTCCAAAATGGCCAAACACCTTGTCACCAGGATCCTTGATATCCCGATGACCACAACGCTGATAGACGTTCTCCTGTCGGGACTTTTCACGATGGCTCCGATTTCTGCCACGCGTCCCTTCCAGATGGACGGTCCTGATTAACTCTCGGGGTTTCGATACTTTTGATGTCCCAACCCTTTCGACCTCGAGAAATCCGATTTCCCGAACGCCGATATCCCGATGGCTAGTGCCTGGATCTCCAGAATGGACGATCGCGTGACACACATCCTCTCTCAGATGGACGGCCCAGATTCGTGTCGGGGTTTACAAAGTGGACTTACCCGATCTCCTGTCCACGGGAATGCCGACTTCTCGACTCCCAACGCCTCGATATCCGCCACGTGTCTCCACTAACGGACGATCCAGATCTTCCCGGCGTTTCGAGACTTGAAGTGTCTCGACTTTCTTGTCCTCGTGACTACCGATATGCCGATGGCTGAAGTCCCGATGGTAAACCTTTTGCAACTCCTGTCCGATCCGACGACTGACGGGTATCTGTTCAAGATCTAACAGTTCAGATTCGTCCTTCTTTTGCGCTTACTCCAGAGGCTAAACTCTGCGCGCCTTCACCCGATCCAATGACTGACGGGTAATTTTCTCCAGATCTGACGGCTCAGATCATTTCTTCCCATGCGCTCCCTCTGATGCTCTCTAGACGTGAAATCTTCAATGGTCCAGGTTTCTTCTCCTGCCTATCCGACGGATGTTGTTGCTCCTCCTGAGCTTCTGCGCACTTTCCTTCGATGCTTGGAAGAATTCCAAGTCTCCCAAAGGCCTCAACCTTTGTCTTCTTTTCTCTCCTGCGAACTCCTCACTCTGAGTTCTCAACTGCGCATTCTCCTCGACGCTGTTCCTCCTGAGATTTCACTCCCGAATCCTCAAAGGATTCCTTGTCTTCTGCACTCCTTACAGAGCCCTCCTCACGCACACACGGTGCTGCCTCTCCTGAGCTTCTCACACGCTCAGACCCCTAAGGGATTTTGTCTTTCTTTCTTCTCCTGCAGATGGAGAATGAAATGCCCTCCTAGCTATTTCTCTCAAGAAACCTTTTGCTGAGTGTTGCAGGGTGTTCAGCAACCCTGTGAAGATCCTTCAGTGGATTCTTCCTCAAATCACAGAACTCAAAAGAGTTCTCTTCTCTTTCATCTGTGCCTATCTGCGCACTTACTCGATGCCCACCTAGCAGAGTATCTTTTCCCCATAACCTCCAACAGTTTTGTCCTCTTCTGTGCACCCTTTGCACCTGCTCAATGCCCACTTGGCAGAGCTCTCAGAATCCTCAGTGATTCTGATTCTTCTTCCTGAACTCACAACAGAGTTCTTCCTCTGTGCACTCCTTGTATTGGCTCAATGCCCACCTGGCAGAGCTCTCAGAATCCTCAGTGATTCTGTTTCTTCTTTATGAACTCACAACAGAGTCCCTTCAAATGCACCACTGTGCATATGCTCAATGCCCACTTGGCAGATCTTCACAGAACTCCTCAAAGATTCTGTCTACAACTATGTCTCTCCTACACAACCTTGCCTCCAAGGTATTCAACAACCTTGAGGTCTTCTTCCTGAGTTGTTGACTCTAGTTCTTGTGCCGCATCACGTCTTTGTCTGAACCCGTAGTATTCAGAAATGCACCTCTGTGCACGGCTATCGGAACCCGCAGTGTTCTTTCACACCCTCCTGGTGTGAAGCCTCAAAGACCTTCACCTGAAATCAGACACTCTTGCAAATGCACAACTACAGTATACATCTACAACATAAAAGAACACTCACAGACATTCACGTAACACAGAGTAATGCAGGAAAAACTGCTCTTTGTATTAAAAATGGCAAATGCCTGTATTTACAATGTGTTCCCGAGCACGGCCTGTAACAAGGTCTCGGCTCTTCTCTTCTTCTCTCTACACGCAGACTCTCTCGACTTCTAACTACCCAAAATGAGATACTCTATCTCTTTTACCTGAGGGGGATCTTCAAGATCTTCCCTCCAACCTACTTACCCTATTCAATTGCATTGAATGGGCTGTCTAGTCCGCATATGGATCTAGATCTCATCCATACAAACATTAATGGCCGATCTTATCTACAGCCTGCACAAAGGCACGGCTTCCCAGCTCAACAAATTAGACATTTAATTACATTCAATTCATATTTAAATGAGGACTGCGCCTCTCTCTTCAGCTTGAATGCACGCACTTGACGTGGCTGGCTGGCTGACGTGGAGAGATGCTCCTGCATCATTCTTGGACATATCCTCACTTGGAGCTACTTATCGATATGTAGTCAAAATTGAGCAGAAATTCAAGCAACAGAGTAAGTGGGAGAAGCATGGACAGAGCAAGGAAGGACAACCTCAAGAGATATAGTCCCAGATGCAGGTAAAGAAGGGTAACAAGAAGTCTAAGAAAGACACCGGAAAGTGGTGTGAGTTCCACAATAACCCTTGGCACAACATTGATGAATGTCGCTCAATACATTCATTGGTGGCTGAGATTAATGACAAAGAGCCGAACCCTAACTTGGACCTTGATTCAGAAAATAATAAAAGGAGATAGATCATTGATGCATAACCCACTGCTATTGTCGCAACTGCAACAATCCAACCAGAAGAGGATCTTGAGGAGGGAGAGTGAATCTTCCATTCATAGATGTGGGCAAGGGGACCCCACTACATTTTATTGTTGATAGCAGAAGCCGAAAGAACATCATCTCAACAGAGGTGTTGGATTTGCTAACAACACCACACCTACAACCATACAACATCGGGTGGCTTCTCCAGGGTCAAGATCTTCGTGTCAGCCATCAGTGTCGCCTGTCCTACAACATCAAGCCCTTCAAGGATGAGGTATTGTGTGATGTTTCCCCACTAGAAGTCTGTGATATTATATTAGGCCAACCATATATCTAGAGGCATCATGTTGTTTATGAGTCTCGACCCCGTAGCATCATTGTTACTCTAGGGGGTCAGCTATACCAGATACTAGAGGTAGTTCCGACTATTGTCCCACCAAAAAAATGCCACAAAGTAATCTCTCATACTGCAAAGTTTAGCCTCTTCACAATCCTATCAAAAGATGAACAGAAGGACACTGCAACCACGGTATCCTCAACCTAAGACCTTTCTATCCAACAGAAGCATATCGACAAAATTGTAGATGAGTACCAAGATGTTCTTGCTGCACCTATGGGGGTGCCTCCACACTGCCTAGTCAAGCAAGGTTATAATGTAACCCCTCATACTCTTCATGTTGCATATTCACTGACAGAGTCCTCCCACACTCAGGTAGATCATGCAACTAGATTGGTTGAATGGATCCAACTCCTCCAGCAACAGGTTCATGACATCCTTCAACAAGCTAAGCATGAAAGCTTCTTCAGCAAGGCAAGCAACACAACAAGTTTTAGATTTAGAAGAAAATTTCCCATCTCCCAAGGGAACTTGACGCAATGGGGACCATTTATTCCTAAGGGGGGAGGAATGATCCATATGGATCTCAATGGCCATCCACCTCTTCCACTGAATCACCATTTTGAGCATGTAGTTTTGATAAACCATGATATTCACCCTTTTTATGGGGAATGGAATGTAATGTCATCTTCATTTGTTAATTACATACATCATTTAATGATTTCATAGTGGTCTTATGTACATGCCTACAACATAGCGTTAATGCATCTGATCCCATTAGAACTCCGCTGTTAAGCACGCTCAAACTAGAGTAGTATTGGGATGGGTGATCATTCGGGAAGTCCTATTATTTTACATGCCTATGGCATTTTATAAACTTAGTCCAATTTATCCCACATGCATCATGAGAATTGTTCTCCTCTCACTCTCTCATATATAATTGAGGTGAAGGAGGCCCTTTAAGCATGCAATGGGGTAGAGATAAGCTACCCCATTTTTCTAGTTTTCTACAATGTTTTTCTATCTTATTTAGTAATAGAAGTTGGGTTTCATTGTATTTATGTGTTCTCTTCTATATTTTTGTGTATTTCATTGTTATATCTTGGTTTTATTTCCATCTTCATGTCGTTCTCAAAATAATATGGATCAAGCATGGGCTCACATTCCCGATGAGAAAATGAAATATTTACAACCTAAAAGTGAAAAGTGTATTTTTGTTGGATATTCTGAATAATCAAAGGTTACATACTTCTTCAACATCATTCTAATGAAATTATTATTAGAATAGATGTTAAATTTGATGAAAATCTCTTGGTCTGTGAGCCTAATTCGATGTTTGTGCCTTCTTCGGCCTGTGATCCATCTTTAGGGTTTTTGGCATCTTCTCTTCCTATTCTAGTTTCTTCTTCTTCGGATGATGACAGTGAGGATGAAAATGCACCTTCCCCTGATCACTTTCCTCCAGATGAGTCCATTGAACATGAACCCGCGCTAGCACCACCGCTTCCTAGATGAGTTCGTTCAACACAAGAAGCGATTGGTGATCTTGTCAGTGATCCTTCAGATCTATGTCAGAAGTTTCATAGTTCCAATGAGCCTCTTCTCTTTTGGCTTAAGTTTCATAGAATAATAATCCAGAGACATTTGCATAAGCTTCAGGTCACCCAGATTGGGATACAATAATGGATGAATAGTACGCTCTTTAACGATTAACGATACTTGGGATCTTGTACCTCTTCTGAAAGGAAGAAAACTTGTCAAATGTAAATGGGTCTACAGAACTAAGTATGCATCAGATGGAAGTGTTGAAAGACACAATGCTAGATTAGTTGCCAAAGGATTCTCTCAAGTTAAATGTATTGGCTATAATGAAAAATTTTCCCTCGTAGCCAAAATGAATTCCATCTGCCTTATTCTTTCCCTTTCCGCCTCACATAAATGGGAGGTCCATCAGATGGACGTTAAATCCACCTTCTTGCATGGGGATTTACAAGAAGAAATATACATGGAACAACATCCTAACTATGTCTAGAATGACTCTAGCCTTGTTTGTCACCTTAAGAACTCTATTTATGGTCTTAAGCAAGATCCTCGATCTTGGTATGTGAAAATGGACAACTTTCTTCTTGACACCAAATTTTTGAGATGCCATTCTAAACCTAATGTCTATACCAAGAAAGTAGGAAGCCATCTCATAATACTTGTTCTTTATGTTGATGACCTTATCCTCACTGGTAGTGAACCTAAACTTTTAAACCATGTGAAAAACAACCTTAAGAAGAAACTTGAAATGGATAACTTAGGATATTTGCACTATTTCCTTGGCCTCCAAGTTTTGCAAACCGAGGAATGAATTTTTCCTTCTCAGTATAAGTATTCTTGTGACCTTCTTTGTCGCTTTCACATGGATGATTATAAACCAACCGCTTCTCCCTTCTAGTCCGGAGTCAAACTTGTTGCCACCTGTACTTCTCCCGAAGTTGATGACACTTTGTACCATCAATAAGTTGGTATCCTCTTATATTTGACTTATACTCGTCTTGATATTTCTTTTTTTGTTGGACTTGTTTCCTGGTATATGCAAACACCCCATGAAATCCATTAGAAAGCACCTAAAATGATACTTCAATATGTCCGAGGTACAGTTCAGTTCAAAATACATTATAGTTAAGGGGGGACTCCTTTGTTGGTTGATTTCACTAATTCAGATTGGGCCAATGACAGTAATGATTGAAAGTCTACTGCAGGTTATGTTTTCAGCCTTCGTTCAGGGCCTATCACTTGGGCATGTAAGAAATAACACGTTGTTTCTCTTTCTTTAGAAGAAGTAGAGTACTGAGCAACGGTTCATTCAAGTCAAGAAGCCTTATGGCTTCGACATATCCTTTCATAGTTTGTCTTCCAACAACAACATTCGACCACCCTTTGTGCGACAATCAGAGTGCCGTCAAGCTCGCCAAAGATTCAGTTCAACATCAGCGCAACAAACACATTGACCTACAGATGCACTTCATCAGAAAACTCATTCAAGGTTTAGTTATTGAAGTGTTATTTTTCCTTACAAAAGATCAAGTTGCAGACATTTTCACAAAGTCTCTTACAGAAACGAAGTTTTCCAAACTTCGATCTATGTTAGGAGCCCAAGAAGTTGTTGTTAAGAGGGGATAAGCTCTAAAGCCTCCTTCCTTCTTCTATTGTGTCGCCTTTGTAAATCCTTCAATCCTATCCCAAGTTGTTCTTAAGGGAGGATGATAGGATATTTAGACACTTAGGAGTTAGTTGAGATCAACTTGGTCTAATGTGTTGTTAGGTTAAAGTGTTTTTCCTAGTGTGTTTGTTTAGTATGCATTAATATGCATTTGTAGTTAGGAAATCCGACGATCACAATATGTTTCGAACATAGAGTGATCCGATGGCTCATATTCTCCTCGATCTTAATGGATACATTGATCTATGGATTAATACCCAATTGGTCCATGATCTCTATTTAAAGAGCATGGAGGGTCATTTTCCAATGATTGATAGTGAGAAAATATCTTGTAAATTCGTCTGTAATATTTTCTTTTGCATTAATAAATTGCTCCAAGTGGCCACATTGGTTGGGGTCGTGGATTTTTCCCCACAAGAGTTTTACCACGTAAAAACATCAATGTGTTGATCTTTGATCTATTTGTTTGAGTGGTTATTGAAGGTGTTTGTCCTCTATTGGAATACATGTGTTGTCGAACAAGAATTTGGATTACATAAGTCTACAATGCAATAAGGGATGCTAGAATGAGAAGATTCCTATAACAATTTGGTCCTATGAAAAAACATGTAAGATGACGACAAAGAACACATTCCCCCTTCCATTTATTTTATGGAAAAGAAACAATTTCCCCACAAAATATGTATTTTCAAGTCTAGGGATCATGATCCCAACTAATATGATATAATATGATAGATCACTAATGCTTACAACAAAGATGAAATGAAATGGAGAGGATGGAGGAAGTTGGGTTCATAGAAATATTCAATTAGACCATTCAAAAACATAGATAAAAGCCACAATATGTTATAAATATTTATAAAACCATGTTGGATATGTATCTCTTATGCTTATGTTTAACAACAAATACTTAAAAACCCTTGGAAAATTGATGATGAGGTGGTTAGGACCCTTCAAGATTGTCTATATAAATATTTATAAAACCATGTTGGATATGTATCTCTTATGCTTATGTTTAACAACAAATACTTAAAAACCCTTGGAAAATTGATGATGAGGTGGTTAGGACCCTTCAAGATTGTCTAATTAATAGAAGAATTTGTAGTGAAGCTTGTATAGTTGGATGGTGATTCAATAAAAGGTTATGTGAATGGTAACATAGAAAATAATCCATATAAAAATAGTTAGATTGAATTTGTTTGTACAATTTTGGATTTCTTTTTGAGATTTCTTTCAAGATGTGGAAATGACTTAATATTCGATGAGATATACAAAATAATCATAAATATGACACATAAGATAACTTAGAATAACCCTTGGATGGGGTTCCAGGGAGGAACGAGTGGGTGATCCCATTCCCCACGCAGATAACTAGCCACATCCACACCTGCCAGAATCGCATAACCTATCAGTCGACTCTAACTTCAACTTGGTTGATGGAGTATTTAATAAGCATTAACCGTGACCACCGTGGTAACTGTGCCTCGGTAAACTGCCCTCAGGTACACCAGAATAGTAATGCAAAGGTAAATTCGAAGGGAGAATGTACCATTGCCCCAATGGTTAGTATCTCCAGGCCAGTACACACCAACATGATGGAAAATGAAGAAGCAATTGTGCAGGGGTCATATACATCTCCCAGAATTAGAAGGCAGGATATGAATACAAGGAGACAAAAGGCTTGGAAAAAGCTAGTGGAGGAACGACATAAACTCAAGCAGTCGAGCAGGTTTCCACCCAAATTCTTGTGCTCCTCCTAATATTAGTTTTCAGTGCTAGCATCGATGGAGTGATGGCTCCTTGTTGATTCTATCGATGAGGCTACAAATGAGGGGGAGATTTTGCAGCGGATCCCTCGTCAAGCACAAGTGGGGGAAGCGCATTCGACAACAACCATCTTTCAAGAATTTACTTTACCTCACATTCAAGATCGATCGACGGAGGTGGAAGTGGATATTCATCTAGAATGAATTATGACTGCAACACAAGAAGTTGACGAAGCTATCATCACATGGGTGTCGGATATTGGAAGTTTGAGAGGACAAGAATCAAAATATTGGAAAACGATGGAGTTATACTGGCATATAAAAATGCTCTTGGGTCAGATGCTGCAGACTCGTGAAGATGCATAAAGTACCATTCAACTTCAATTGGATGAATTTCATCTGTTCCTACGTGAAGTCTTAGCTCGTCTCCCTTCCACCAGTACAACTTCGACAACGGTCCAGAGATACACACCAACAATACAAGTTCCTCCTTAGGAGCCTCAATATGTTTTGTCTTTTACATTTTGGCATAATGAAACGCAATAATAGCTATGTTTTTATTGTTAGCAAAATTCAGACCTATCTATATTTTGAATATCTAGAAAAATAGAGGATAGGAAAAAACTTGTTTCAAACTATTTGGATTGAAGATCTTTTTCTTTGTTACTAGTCTGGTTTATCCACTGGCAGACAAACAGTTAAAACTTTTTTGTATGAATTTCAACAACTAAGATAATATAATTTACCTTGTGTATTGAAAAAAGAAAAATAACTTAGAATAATAAAACACGAAAAACATTTAGGGATTTAGGAAAACTATATGACAAAGAAAATGGTGACAAAGAAAATGGTGTAAGGAAACATTAGGAGAAAGCAAAAAGATAAGAAATAAATAGAAAAGAAAAAATGAAACGATAGGTAAAGTAGATTACAATAACAATGAAAATATAATAAAAGGAAAGATGAGGTTAGCAAAATAAAATGGAAGTGGCCAACTCAAAAAAGTATGGAAAAAATTATACCATATAAACTTATTAAGGAAGTAAGTTTCTAAATAAAAGGTTATCCCATTGCAAGTTATTTATGTAAGGAGTTGTACTTAATAAAGACGATTCATTATGTTTATTTAAAAAATATTTGGAATGTATGAATGAGTTAGGGTTTTGAAAAAAAGCAAAAATATAATATTGAAGTCTAAGTTATAATAAAAGGGTCAAAGAACTTACTTAAAAAATAACATAAAGAGATTTTCGTAAGTTATTTATGAAAGGAGTTGTACTTAATAAAGACTATTCATTATGTTTATTTAAAAAATATTTGGAATGTATGAATGAGTTAGGGTTTTGAAAAAAACAAAAATATAACAAGTTTTGAATGACAACGTAGTCATGTTAGGTTGGAATGGGAATAAATGAGACCGAGTATCGACACTTGGGTAGCAAATTGAAGTACATGTGGTATCCCTGCAGTATTTAGTATTTCCAAATTAGTTTTATTTGAAATTTATCAAAAATTATTAATGTCTGGTAATCAAGAAAGGTTCTTAATATCTAAGTTTGATAGTACATGAAAGATTTAAAAAGAACCTGGACAAAAAAAAATATTGAAGTCTAAGTTAATAAAAGGGTGAAAGAAATTACTTTAAAAAATAATATAAAGAGATTGTTGTAAGTTAAAAACAAAAATATAACAAGTGTTGCATGGCAACGTAGTCCTTGAAGCGCAGTATTCCCAAATTAGTTTTATTTGAAATTTATCAAAAATTATTAATATCCGGTACATCGACACAAAAAATTTAGCATACAATAGAATAGTAATAACGTCTGTTACATAGGTTCGTGGACAAAAACACAAAATATTTAGCATTCCCAAATTAGTTTTCTTTAAAACAAGGGCTCCTAGACACCATAAATGATCAAATTATAGGTTCCTCGACACCATAAATTTAGCATACAATAGAATAGTAACAACATCCTGCAAGAAAGGCTCACCATAAATTTAGCATACAATAGAATAGTAATTTAGCATACAATAGAATAGTAACAATGTCGTGCAAGAACATTTAAAAGGTTCTTGGACACAAAAATTTTAGCATAAAATAGAATAGTAATAATGTCTGTTACATAGGTTCATGGACAAAAATACAAAAAATTTAGCGTTCCCAGATTAATTTTCTTTAAAACAAGGGCTCCTGGACACAAAAGAAATTGAAATTTATGAAATTATAGGTTCTTGGACACCATAAATTTAGCATACAATAGAATAGTAACAACGTCGTGCAACAAAGGCATTCCCGAATTAGTTTTCTTAGAAAGTAATAATGTCTGTTACATCAACAAAGGTTCCTGGAGAAAAAAAAATTAGCATACAATAGGACACAAAAAAATCTAGCATTCCCGAATTAGCTTCCTTTGAAACAAACAACAAAGGTATTCCCGAATCAGTTTTCTTTAAAATTTATAAAAAAATGATAATGTTTGTTACATATTTCTGGAAATTACATCAACATTTAAAAGCATACAATAGAATAGTAATAATGTCTGTTACATAGGTTCGTGGACAAAAACACAAAAAAAATAACATTCCCGAATTAGTTTGCTTTAAAACAAAGGCTTTTGGACACAAAAAAAATTGAAATTGATCAAATTATAGGTTCCTGGACACCAAAAATTTAGCATACAATAGAATAGTAACAACGCCATGCAACAAAGGCATTATCGAATTAGTTTTCTTTGAAAGTAGTAACGTCTGTTACATCAACAAAGGTTCTCGGACAAAAAAAATTTAGCATACAATAGGACACAAAAAATGTAGCATTCCCGAATTAGTTTTGTTTGGAACAAACAACAAAGGTTCCTGGACACCCAAAATTTAGTATACAATAAAGACATTCCCGAATCAGTTTTCTTTGAAATTTATCAAAAATTAATAATGTCTGTTACATATTTCTGGAAATTTAAATGTGTTTGTCATATAGACTGGGATTGGGGCTCTCACAGACCATGAAAATAAATAAGTACACGAATTAGGAATGTTGAAAGAAGAAGTGTGCGATGGTAGAGAGGAAGACCTGAAAATAATAAATTGGAAGTTATGAGTCTTTGGTTACAGTTTTCTATTTAAAGAGGTAATAACTAGATTGATAAAGAAAACAAGATGACAATATAGACTTAAATTGGATTGATAAAGAAAACAAGATGCCAGTATAGACTTACTATGAAGCCGATGTATTTTTGTTGCTGTCGTCGATGGTCAGTGGAGTCGTGTTGACCGGTTGTTTCCCTTCCTGGACGAGGTTGCCCGTTCTCTGTTGGAACCATTCTTCGATGTAGCTTCTCATGGGGGCCATGTTGATTTCATCCCAGATTTCTGTGTCATAAATGTCATTTTCTAATTTCCTTAGATCCATAGAAATACTATGCAGACTCTATTCAATTTCTTCATTGTGTGTTGCATAGTCCAGTACCCAGCGCTCGAGCTCATCTACACAATGTTCAACTATGCCGTAAATTTTTTCGAAAGACAACCCCTTTAAAATACCAAGTTGTTCATGGAAGGCTTCTTTGGTCATTGACAATGATTTGAGAATTAAGTTTGGGTCTTGAACCTCGTTGGTACTTCCGGCTAAGTCTATTTGGATCAAGCTTGTGAATAATTCTTCCTTTTCTGATATGGCTTGTTTACATGAATCGACAATGAGCTCCAGGTTCTTAACTTTCTTTTGCCAACATGCTTTTACTTTTTTGGTCTGCTTTGGGGAGGGGAGTTTCTCTTGTCTTCTTTTCAGTTCCGATGTGTTGACGACATGGTTGGAAAAATGGGTCAGCACATGTTCACAAAAACGCTGATCATTTTTTAAATTCGCCTCTAAATGTTCGAGCAAATCATTTGCCTTCTTTTAGAAGGAAACTAAATTTTTTGATGTTTCCCAGGCTTCAGTAACTAGCTGCATTCTTTTAATGATGTTATTCTCTACAAGGGATCTAGAGCATGCAAGGAGGGTAGAAGATACTTTCATATTGGCTGCAGTGGTAGTAGGCACGGTTTTTGCTAAAGGACTGACAAATTATGGGGTGGCAATGAAAGCCTGCTCAAATTCGTTGAGGCGGTCTTTCAATCTGGCATTTTCCGCTTCAATTCCTCCAATGGAATCATGAAGAGCATCACCAGTTACTTGGTAAAATAGGGAGATTTGGGATTACCGCATTTCCCTAAAGTTAATCTCTGTGTGAGATTTGTCTTTCCTGTTTGTTACATCTCTCTTTTCAATGACCATAATTTTAGATTGGCTGTAAAAAACAACACTCTAGAATACAAAGGATTCATCTTCGTAAAAAAAATTGGTCTCAACTGTTTCCACTGCGGATGACCCAATTTTGTGCATGTGCTTAGTTTCAATTTCAAGTTGCACCTATTCACTTTCAATTTCGGGCGCGTCGGCCTGCCCTGCATTGTTTTTTCTCTTCTTCATTAGTGGAATTTTGTGAGAACTATCAATTTTTATGCGAGAAGGGTTCTTATCTCCTCCGTTTGAAGATTTTTGGGTTGTTTTCTTACTGGGGTGGGCTGTTGAAGCGATGCTCCGTGATGTCATGCTCTTGGGAATGCTGGTGGGGGATTGGGCACTCTTCTCACTAGATACTTTTCCCTGTTGTCTCTACAATTCAGTTGCGCTTTGTAATGTCTCTGCGTCGCAATTTCCAGACGCAGGATTGTTGTTGTCATTGTCCCTATATTCAGTAAGGTGTCTATGGATAAAATAGATGTTAAAGACAATTGCCAGTAAATGTTCTCGAAAAATCCCATTAGGGTCAAACCCTTTTATCCTTTCAGCATACGTTAGGTTTAATTTATTGAAATGGCCGAAAAATTCGTCAATCTTATTGACGTTTCTGCACACGAAGTCTTCGACTTTCCAGGGCAGAGGAATGAACTATTTTTTTTTCTTGTCATGGAAAAAATGCAACCAGTGTTTGTATTGCCGCAACTATTTCTGCAACAAACATCTTTTCCATGATGTGGCATGGAAGGAAAGCAGGATTTTCCTTAGAGCCAAAGACCATGAGTACATTGTGGTTTTCCTTTTGTTCAAGTGTGCCCTTCCTGTTCAAAAACTTGGTTGCCTGGCCAGACATTCGTTGAGCATCCTTTCCTAACAATAAATCTTTGAAAAATGAGACAAAGCCATTAAAAAAATCATAATAACAATGGGAGGCCTTGTGCCTCCACAAGGCCTGGTACTAGAATGTTACTGGGTCGAATCCACAATTTATTTTATTGGATAGAGAAAGTTTTGGAAACAGACAACAATGCACAATTGCGAAAATCAAGTAGGATGACATATAAAATTTATTCGATTCTTTGAATTGTGACAACTGGGAACAGATCTCAATGTAAATTAGCTTCCCCCAATGAATTGTTCCTTGACTGTGAAGTAAAAAATATAAATAATTATATGGGAAATGCTTGCCTTGGATGCCTGTCCCATTATTCTTGTAAATAACCAAGCAATTTCCTGGAATGGATTTCTAAAGGAACTTACCTGCAACTTTGTGATATATTTAGGAATTGTTGTCATGTCTTCAAGGGACTCGGCTAGATGTCCAACCCGTTATCATGTTTTTCTAGGAACTGCATGCAGTCTTGTCCTCTGAACGTCAATGTTGGCTTCGACAATTTTAACATCTTGCGGAAGACATGAGGTGATAAAGAAATAGGAGAATGGTCGCAAAGTGGAATAATTCTTTGGCTTGGAATATATTTTTCAACGCACCAAGAGACCACCTCCTTACAGTAAAAAACCTCCAGGAAGCATCTTGCATGAGCGATTCTAGAGGTCCAAATCACTTTGTTTTGGGTGGAATGGGATGAATAGTAAAAGTATGCCCCGAACCACTGGAAGTTTTGGTCTCGATATCCGAAGATATTTACTGTATCTCCACAAAAATGTTGTCGACCTGCTACCATAAGTCTACAAGAACGTTTGTTTTCTCCAGATGATGAATGAAATGAAAAGTTGGAAGGGATAGCATAACCCTGCCCAAATCTTGGTCCAATGCGTGTGAATGAGAGATCTCCTCGAGACTTTCGTTCATTAATGACAATTTGGACGACTGTTGCATCATGCGTTGTTAAAATTAAACACTAGTAATTACATACATAGAAATGTGAACATGGCAGATACGACAATGAGCAATTAAGCATTGTAGAATTCTTGAGCGGGCCAACACGTCGACGCGTGTTTGAGATGAACAGTCAAAAGGGAAAATATAAGTCTCTGCAGATCTTGGTTTAATGCGTAATAATGGGAGATCTCCTCGAGTGTTTCGCTCATTAATGACAATGTTGATAGTTCCTGCATCGTCAATTGTTACCATGAAAGGTTTCTAATTGCATACTAAGAAAGTGCAGAGATCGTGGGTACGGGAAAAAACATCTTCAAAATAGGGTTACAAGGTACAACTATTGGAGGTGAAGGCACGAGGGTCAAATTGTATGTCTCAAAATTTTTTGAGTGCAATACGCGTAACACCGAAAATGGTATGATAGGAAAGTCCAGAGGGAAATTTGTCTATCACTAGTAAGAGCATAACTAATGTATATCAGGAAGGACATGAAGTTAGTGGGGATGGAAGGAAACGACAGATACTTTGAAACATTTGTGAGCCGTGGTAGAGTGAAGCTTGCGAGTTCGAGGAGTCCGCAGTGGAATTGTAGATTACAAAAGTTTTGAGTGCACGATGTATAACACGAAAAAAAAAGCATCAGAGTTCGAAAGCGCCAACCCGACAACCGCGACCATAAAATTGGCTAAGTATGGAAAGGAATAACAGTCGGCCGAATTCATCATTTGAGGATATAGATGGAGATGAAGATATGTCAGCCTGCCAATGTTGGAACCCGTGATCATAGAAAAACAACTAAGTATATAACCACAAAGCGATAATACATGGGAAGAAGAAAAGGGAAAAAGGACCAAAGAGTCTACGGTGGAATTGTAAATCACAAAAAAATTGAGTGCAATATGTATATCACAAAACAAGAAGCAGTAGAGTTTGAAAGCGCCAACCCGACAACCGCGACCATAAAATTGACTAAGTATGGAAAGGAACAACGGTCGGTCAGATTCATCATGTGAGGATATAGATGGAGATGAAGATATGTTAGCCCGCCAACGCTGGAACCCGCGATCGTAGAAAAGTGACTAAGTATATAACCACAAAGAGATAATACATGGGAAGAAGAAAAGGGAAAAAGAACTAAGGAGTCCGCGGTGGAATTTGATCCGGATTATTTTCGGCACGAAATGAGAGCGGAGATATAATAAAGAAATGCACAGAGATATCGTAGATATCCAATAATATAACAAAAATGTATCAGAGATGCAACCATAAACACAAATATACAGTAATACACGATTTCTATTAGTGAAATAAATGTACAAAGACTGTAAAAATACAGAGTGAAAGACTCGCTAGAATGGTGGCAACTTATCTCTGAGAAGAGATGTGATGGCTACTCGCATTCGCAAGAAGATGATTACAATTAGGCTATGAAGGCCTTTTTACAATAAAAAGAAATGCCAAAAACCCTAGACATCCAAAAACCTAACTCTAAGAGATGAAGCGCCAAAAGTCACGTGGGCCCCGTTTGGGTAAGTTAGTACATCAATTTCTCGGGGTCGTAACTTTTGCATACGATATTCGTTTTAGGCGTATGATATCCCGTTGGAAAGGTATCGTCGATGATATTCATTTTAGACACAATATTAAAGAAAATTGCATATTGCAAACCTGTTTTCCCAAAAACATCGTTTAGGGCCTCAAAATGGCCTCGAAAGTTAAAAACTGCTAAAAATAGTAAATTACCAAAATTGCTAGAAAACTATTTTGAGCTAGTTGGAAAAGGTGGGTGGCCACCAATATCCACCTGGATCAGAATTGTAAATCACGAAAATTTTGAGTGCAATATGTATATCACAGAACAAGAACAAGCAGAGTTCGAATGCGCCAACCCGAAACAGTGACTAAGAATTGGAGATTTTGTGAACCCGTCAACACGAGGATCCAAAATAGGCTGATAAGGTCTCCCCAAAAGACGTGAGGCCCCGAAGATAAAATTGTATCGTTCGAAATCTGTAACACAGAAGAGGGGACGACGTCAGAACCCGGTAGTCAATTTGTATATTACGGAGGGTCGGATGCCAATTGTTTCGTATCAGTGGGTGAAGTTGTCACTAGTAAGAGAATAACCAATGTATATTAGGAAGGACAAGAAGTTAGTGGGGATGGAAGGCAACGACAGATACTTTGAAACATTTGTGAACCATGGTAGAGTGAAGATTGCGAGTTCGAGGAGTCCGTGGTGGAATTGTAGATCACATAAGTTTTGAGTGCAAGATGTACATCACGGAACATGAAGCAACAGAGTTCGAAACCACCAACCCGACAACCGTGGCCATAAACTTGGCTAAGTATGGAAAGCAACAACGGTCGGTCGGATTTGTCATGTGATTATATAGATGGAGATAAAGATATGTCAACCTGCCAACGCTGGAACCTGCAATCATAGAAAGGCGACTAAGTATATAACCAGAAAGCCATAATACAAGGGAAGAAGAAAAGAGAAAAAGGACTAAGGAGTCCGCGGTGGAATTGTAGATCGCAGAAATTTTGAGTACAAGATGTAAAACCGGTAGTCAATTTGTATATTGTAGAGGGCCAGATGCCAACTGTTTCATACCATTGTGTTTAGTTGTCACTAGTAAGAGCACAACCAATGTATATTAGGAATGACAGGAAGTTAGTGGTGATGGAAGGCAACGACAAATATTTTGAAATATTTGTGAACCGTGGTAGAATGAAGCTTGCAAATTCGAGGAGTCTGTGGTGGAATTGTAGATGAAGGAAGTTTTGATTTCAACATGTATATCATGGAACAAGAAGCATCAGCGTTCGAAAGCGCCAACCCGACAAGCGCGACCATAAAATTGGCTAAGTATGGAAAGGAACAATGGTCGGTTGGATTCGTCATGAGAGGATATAGATGGAAATGAAGATATGTCATCCCGCCAACGCTGGAACCCACAATCATAGAAAGACAACTAAGTATATAACCAGAAGGCGATAACATACAGGAAAAAGAAAAGGGAAAAAGGGCTGAGTGCATGATGGAATTGTAGAGAACGGAAATTTCGAGTTCAAGATGTATATTACGGAATAAGAACCAATAGAGTTCGAAAGTGCCAACCTGAAACAATATCCAAGAATTGGATATTTCGTGAACCTGGAAACAAGAGGATCCAAAACAGGCTGACAAGGTCTCTCCAAAAGATGCGAGGCCCCGACGTTCAAATTGTATCGCTCAGAACATTTGAATGCATAATCTGTAACACGGAAGATCGGACAATATCAGAATCTGGTAGTCAATTTGTATATTGTGGAGGGTGTGATGGAAACTGTTTCGTACCAGTGTGTCCAGTGTCACTAGTAAGAGCTAATTTGGTATTGAAAATAATGTTTTTATATACTGTTAGATAGTTGATAGGGATTATTATCTGTAAACAATGGCAATCTTGACCCCGCTAGCCCTGGAGTCCATCTGTCAATTTGTATATCACAGAACTGCGAGCGTTGTTTGAAGGACACAAAACAATAGAAGTGCAATGTTGAGCCAGCCAGCCCGCAGGTCCGCTTGTCAATTTGTATATCGCATAATTCTGGGTGCTATTTGTAGGGCACATAACAATGGAGGCCCAATTCTGAGCCCGCCTACCTGAGAACCCGCGATAAAAAAAGTGGCTAGGCATGGAATGCAGAATTCGTACATGCTCTATAAAATCTCATGTCCATACTTTATAGTCCGATAATACACGGGAAGAAAAAAAGGGAAAAAGAATGAAGGAGTCTGCGGTGGAATTGTAGATCATGGAAATTTTGAGTGGAATATGTATATCACAGAACAAGAAGCAACAAAGTTCGAAAGTGCCAACCCGACAACCACGGGCATAAAATTGACTAAGTATGAAAAAGAACAACGGTCGGTTGGATTCGTCATGTGAGGATATAGATGGAGATGAAGATATGTCAACACGCCAACGTTGGAACCCATGATCATAGAAAGGCGACTAAGTATATAACTAGAAAGCGATAATACACATGAAGAAGACAAGGGAAAAAGGACTAAGTATCTCACAGAAGAATATCTATTATTCCCTTATTAATGCAAATCCTTTCGAACCCCTGGTGAGTTCTCACTAGTAAAGGCATAAATTGCATATCGTGGAAGTTCTTTGGGTGAAATATGTATATGACGGAACATGGGACATAGGTGTTGGATACCGCAAACCCGAGACCTAGTGATCACATAATTGGCTAAGTATTGAAAGGGACCGTGGTTGGTCCGGTTGATGGTGTGAATATATAGATAAAGAGTTTCCAATTTGTGAATCCATGAGGTCGTGATCATATAGCCGTGACTAAATATAGAACCACAAAGGGATAATAGAGGGAGGGAAAAGAGGAGAATTAAGAGTTTTTATACATTCCTGCAGACAAATTGTATATTCCTGCAGACAAATTGTATATTGCGGAACTCCGGGCGCTGTTTACAACTCACGGAAAATTCGAAACACAATTTTGAGGCCATCAATCCGGGAGCCCGCAATCAAAAAAGTGTGCAAGTACGGAACACAAAAACGCTGGCTAGGAATTGCTTTCGCTAAGCAAGATATTCTTTGCATGTTTCTGGACAAGTTCTGTAGGGATGGTTGGTTGTCCTGACGTTTGCTTATTAATGACGATTTTTTTACGCTTGTTGCATGTTGTCGCTCTAGTATTAAACCTTTGGTGTTACATATCTGGAAAGAAGTACGAGGGTGGGCAGAACATGAAACAATGAGTAGGACTTGGAGTTTTAGTGAACCCGTGAACATGAGGATCCAAAAAGGGTCACAAGGTTTCCCCAAAGGACACAAGGTCCCGACGACCAAATTGTATAGTTCAAAACATTTGAATGCATAATGTGTAACACGGAAGAGGGGATGATGCTAGAGTCTGGTAGTCAATTTGTATATGGCGGAGAAGCGGGCACCAATTCTTTCGTACCAGTGTGTCCAGTTGTCACTAGTAAGAGCATAGTTAATGTATATCAGGAAGGACACAAAGTTGGTGGGGATGGAAGGCAACGACAAATACTTTGAATGAAGTTAATGTATACGAGGAACCCATGGTGGAATTGTAGATCACAGATGTTTTGAGTGCAATATGTATATAACGGAACAATAAACAATCGAGTTCGTAAGTGCTAACCCGACAATCGCGGCCATAAAATTGGCTAAGTATGGAAAGGAACATCAGTCGATCGGATTTGTCATGTGAGGATATAGATGGAGATGAATAAATGTTAGCCCGCCAACCCTAGAACCAAATATCATAGAAAGATGACTAAGTATATATCTAGAAAGCGATAATGGGTGGGAAGAAGAAAAGGCGAGTTCGTATGCACCAACCTGACAACTGCGGCCATAAAATTGACTAAGTATGGAAAGGAATATCGGTCAATCAGATTCGTCATGTGAAGATACAGATGGAGATGAAGATATGTTAGCCCACCAACCCTGCATCCGTCGATCATAGAAAGACGACTAAGTATAAAACCAGAAAGTGATAATGGACGGGAAAAAGAAAAGGGGAAAAGGGATAAGTATATGACAGTCGAAAAACCTTTTTTTTTCCGTTTATTAATGGCAATGTTTTCGAACCCCTGCTGGGTTCTCACTAGTAAAAGAATAAACTGCAGATCACTGAATTTCTTTGGCTCGAAGATGTATATGAAGGAACATGGGACATAGGTGTTGGATACCGCGAACCCGAAGATTGGTGGCCAGATAATTGGCTAAGTATTAGCCAAGAGAAAGGTTTGATATATATTTCAATAGTATTCATACTAATATGTATTATTGGATAAAGTTTTAATATTTATTTGAATAGTATTCATACTAATATATATTAATGGATTGTTTATGTTTCAAATGCAAATGATCTCCCAATTTGCAGGATGCTCTTCGGTTCGCAAATTTCGTTGAAACTGCGAAAGTTTTCACTGCAAGATGTATATATCGCAACAAGAAACATGAATTTGCATTATGGTTTCAACAAGATAAAATCCTTATCATCTATTCATCTTGTATTCCTTGCAATGACATGAGAAAACATCAACATTCCATAAACATTAATATCTAAATTAAATTAAATTTAATAAAAAATTGGTGTAATTTAAGTAATTAAGGTAGCTTCAGTCGTTCCTTTATTAATGCCAAGGTTTTCAAACCCCTGGTGAGTTATCACTAGTTAAAGCATAAATTGCAGATCACAGAAGCTCTTTGGCTGCAAGATGTATATGACGAAACAGGGAACATAGTTGTTCAATACCGCAAACTCGAGACCCGGTGCCCAGATAATTGCCTAAGTTTTTCCCAAGAGGAAGTTTTTATATTTATTCCAATAGTACTCATATTAGTATATATGCATGGATATTATCAAATAGAAGAAGCTGCAATATATGCAAGATATTGAACAGGAACATAACATCAACACTTGAGTTGCCTTGTTGTAAGTCATTAATTCATTCTATTTACGGGCCCTAAAGAATGAAAGCAGGACGGGTCCTCCAATTTCTTTCTTTAAGTATAGGGTCGGCGCCACATATGTATGGCCTATGACAAATTATTCTTCAATGTAAAATGTAAGCAATGAACATAGTATCCTTTATTTAAATTGAAGTAGTGGGCAACATAAAAAAAATCTTGTCGTCCATGTTTAATGACACACAGGGAAAAAAGGTAGAAAATAAAATGAAAAGCAATACCAGAGATTGTAAAACACTATTAAAAAAAACCATTATTATTCTATATTCAAATAAGATGGGTTACAAAATACAATTGAGATTATTTTCCACAATGATTGCGATTTGGCTTGTCGTCGACCAATACAAAATATGTACATTGATGAAGTTTGTTGACAGTTTTCTTGAGGATCAAATCCTTTATTCGTAAAAAACGAGTTAAATATCATTTTTGGGTCTTGGACTTAATTGGTGATGCCAACTAGATCTATCCCAGTTTTTTGAATAGCTTGTCTCTTCCAGATATGGCCTGCTTGCATTGGTTGGTTATTCAACATTCAATTCTTTGTCAAGTATTAATTTCCCTCTGCCGTCGAAAACTTGGGGTTTAAGGTGTTTTCCTTGTAATGTTCCTTACCATTGACATCCGAGACAACTTAGAAATGCGATTTAGGCCCAATTCAAAGTCGAGGGAGTTGTTTTATGTGACGTCATCTATGGGACATGAAAAAAATTCAAGTATGTTGTGACTGTTATTCTCCCTGTATTCGATCATCTGTTTGGTTGAAAAGCCTGCCTAAAGATTTGTATGTTGAACTTCTTTGTTTTATTACAGTAAATTGGAAGGAACGTCCAACCCAACTGCAAAATGTTATTTTGTTGAAGTACATGACTTCTTCGGGCAGCACAGGTCTGGCAAGTGTATCAAATGCTGCAGAACGTATCAACACAGGTCTGGAAAGTGTATCAAATGTTGTAGATCACATCAGAATATATCTTTCTTCATAGTGGTGGCAGATATGGTAGCCCACAGAAAGGTCTGGAATGTTCAGAGGTGACGCCAAATATGTGGAGTCTGTAACTACATTCAAAGGAAACCGAACAAACTTTGACAAAGAACATGGCTTTCTGTCAAGTCGGTTACCACACCCAGAAGTAGCTCAAAAAACTTTGAAATAGAAACTTTTGTAGTGATAATATGTCATTTTATCCACCCATATAGTTTCTGTTACCCGCCTCTGGTTACATTCGCAAATGGAGTAATATTTCACATCATTCACGAACATCACAGACCATTTTTCAAGCCACGGTAAGTGCAACGAAGAATAATTCTTGTGCGATCCGCAGAATTTGATACACTTTCCAAATTTGTGTTGTTGGAAGAAACTATATACTTCAATGAAGAAGTATTTTGCACATGACTTGAAAATCCGTTACAACTCCCAGCAAGAAAACAAAGAAGATCAACAAACAAATCTCCAGGCAGGATTTTCAACCAACCAAAGCATCGAATATAGGGAGAACACCAACTAGAAGATACTTGTTCTTTTTTTTCCCCCTCTCTGAGTTTCTGTTGGATAACAGAGTTTTTTTTTTACTTAGATATCACGTCACATAAAACCAGTCTCTCTTCTTTCATTTGGGCCTCAATCACATGTCTAAGTTGTCTTACATGTCCATGACCAGGAACATTAGAACGAAGGCACCCTAAAGCACAACTCTTTGATGATAGAGAGAAATGGAAATAAGTATTTAAAAGAAAATCTGGATGATCTTCCATAGATTTTTTGTTAATTCGTTTTAATGACAGATGTTCTCGATATTTTCTCTTATTAATGCCAATATTTTCGAATATGTACATTGAATAGTGACTAATAACACGTATTAACATTCCCATATCCGAGCAGATTCTCAAATTTGACATCTAAGATATGCACAATATTAAAGAGGGACATGACGTCAATGCCTCTGTGGGTGGCACATCCGTGGACTATGCTGAAGCCTTTAAGAAAACTAAAAGAGCCAATTTTTTTTTTTTTTCAAATTCAAAATGCAGGTAAAAGAAATTACCAGATCCCATAATATTCACATGTCTATTCATTTTAATTGGAGATGTCCTCGAGATTTTCGCTTATTAAAGTCAGTCTTTTCGAACCTGTCTGGTCGGTTGTGACTTTTGAAAGCATAATTAATGTCTATTGGAAAGGGAAGAAGGTAGCGGGGATGGAGGGGAGCGACAAATGATTTTAAATTTTTTGAACCTGGAAGGGCGTCAACCCACCAAACTTTGAAAACTAGACTAAGTATGGAAAGGTAGGTAGGATAGACAAACTCATCGCAGGCAGAGGCATAATTGCGAGTTCAAGGAGTACAGGGTCGAATTGTAGAGCATGAGAGTTCTGGGTGCAAGATGTATACACCGAACAAGAGCTACCATAGTTCAATAGCACCTATTCGCGAAGCCGCGCCCATAAAATTGTCTAAGTATGCAACCGAATGACGGTTGGTCAGAATGACCACAAAAACGTGAGAAACTATAGAACCAAAAACACAATTTACAAGAGGGAAAAAAAGGGAGAGAACAACTATATCAATCACATAGCAAAACATACTCTCATATCTATGAAACCATAGTTAGACATAAACCATGGAAAAAATAACCAAACTTTGAAAACTCAACTAAGTATGGAAAGGTAGGTAGGATAAACAAACTCATCGCAGGCAGAGGCACGGTTTCCAGTTCGAGGAGTGTGGGGTCGAATTGTAGAGCACGAAAGTTCTAGGTGAAAGATGTATACACCAAACATGAGATGTCATAGTTCAATAACACCTATCTGCAAATCCGTGTTCATAAAACTGGCTAAGTATGCAACCGAACGACAGTCAGTCGGAATGACCACGGAAACGTGAGAAACTATAGAACTAGAAACGCAGTTTACAAGAGGAAAAAAAAAGGGAGAGAACAACTATATCGCTCACACAACAAAACTTACTCTCATAACTATGAAACCATAGTAAGGCATAAACCATGGAAAAAACATCGATGTGTATGAAATATAGTTTGAGGCCGACAAACTCTGGTTCAACGTGTAAGAGATGCAATTTACATCGACTGCAATTTTTTTGTATGTTATTTTATCTAATAGTATTTTATGGAGAGTCAACTGCAAAACAATGTAACAAGAGATCCAACTGCGGATGCAACACCCCAACATTGCAAACCCTAGGCAAACAAGAACAAGCAACAAATAACAACCCAGTTAAGAAGCACCAAAAGGCCCAACTACAGCCGCAGGACCCCAACCCTACAAAGTCAAATCAAACAACAATAAACAACATACAACGAACAGAGAAGCAAGCAACAACCAGCTCGCCAAAAATGATGCAGTTCCAATCGCTGTTGCAGAACCCCAAACATGCAAACTACAACAAGATGAATAGGCAAACAAGAACAACAACGACATGCAAATAAGAAATCAGTGGAGATGCAAAAAGCAAGCATGAACCGGTGAACCAGAAATGCCGCTGAAGCATATAAATAAAAAAAATGGAAGAAAATATATGGTAACAAGCCTGCTAAGTAAACATTCAACGCTACAAAGCCTGTTACGTAAACATTTAAGTCTGTCAGAAATGCTTTGTAAACATTTAAGAAAAAAATGCAATGTGGCAGGTCTCTGACGTACCCAAAAAAAATTATTATAATTTATGTAACAATAGTTCGAACACTAGAGAATGTATTCGAAGGCCAAACTTTGGATATGCTAGTATATCAAACATTTCCATAAATTTAGGTAGCAGAAAATGCTAAGACAAACATTCGAACTAATGCTAGCATTAATCCACGTTCAAGCAATACATACGAAAAATATATGATTCAAAAATAATGTACACGATAAAAAAGTATGGATATGTTAACATATCAAACATTGGGAATAGCGAAGCCGACAATAAGACCTCCAACCTGTTATCCAATCAAATCACTACATATATGGTACTTTTTAGTATATAAAAATCAATGTTTTTAGTTCCCTAGCTCCAACAATAGAGATTATGCAAATATTTGTGGTCAAAGGACAAACTAATATAAAGTCAATGAATTATCAATCGCTATAGTCCCTCTATGCCTACGGCATGGACTAATAAGTATTGAAGTCTAAGTTATAATGAAAGAGTGAAAGAAATTACTTTAAAAAATAATATAATGAGATTGTCAATATGGAGGGAAGAACTAAATTCTAAATTCTTTATACAACCTAATAAAAAGAAGTGAAGGAACTCATGTACAAGAATAAGAGTTGCATGATAATATTGTGATTACATTAAACTTAATTGGGAAAGTAGACAAATTTACACTTTATGAATACATAATGCAAGACAAACCAATACAACATAATTTTATAGAAAATATGAAACTCACGCATGTATTAGAGGTATAATTATCCATTTGATAAATGCCCCGTAAGTGAATTTTGCTACATAATTTTTTGCATGTACGTTTATAAAAAACGTCTTAAAGATAAATATAAACGGGTTTTGATGTAGATGAGAGATGTGCATGAGGCATAAAAATGATGTAGATTGGAGTTGAACATTAACAATTAAGCATTTGAGAGATGCTACATGTAACACCTTGTTTTCCCCCATATTTGTAATTATGCTAAGACTTCATGTAATGTGATTACGAAGCATGTAATTATATTCATGATTAATAGAAAACATTAGACAATTATCTGAGAAGGAAATTCCTTGAGTACTAGCCATGATATCACAAGTGAGAATTGGTGAGGTGGAATGGAGAAGTTTCAATGAAGAAAACATGAAGCTTTCTCAACATTCCATCCTACACCTGCAGAATTGAATACATTACCTACCAACATACCTAGATATGCACAAATCCACATGATTAGTTATGGAAGAGCAAGATTGGTGGTTGAAGCAGTTATAACTACTAACAGATTTGGTGTTTGGAAGAAGCAAAGAGTCAATTGAAAACTGACAGAAGGACGCACTAGATTGCCCCTTTGAATTCAATTCCATGATTGGAGGGTCGTTTCTAACAACAATCATAGGAATCCAAAGGAAATGTGTGGAAGAAGAGACCAAGGTGGAAAAGAACACCACAAACAGACCAACATACACAAGAGAGAGTAGAAAAGAGAGAATGCAACAAAAGCAAGAAAAAAACACGCTCAGGAAGATTGCAACAATATGAGAAATTGAAGACATGTTCTCACAGAGAACCACAATGAATAGAGTGAGTTGCAGACTCACATAAAAATCAAGCGGTGAGGAGGAGACTCACGCATGTCACTCTGAGCATCAAAGCGACTAGGAAGTTTTCCTTAAGGAAAATAGTATACTTGGCCAAGGAAATAATGGCCACCCTGAAACAGAGAAGACCCAGATCTAAACTGGAGCAATAGAGGACCATGACTTGGTGATTACTAGAGAGAAACTAACACTGGTAAAGGGAGGTCACCGAGGGACTGTGTAGCAGAGACGAGACTCCCTTGTGCAGAGGAAATCTAGTTGGGAAGATGCTTGATAAACCCGTGGAGGGCTTGAGCTCAGTGGGAAGAGGGAAACTGTTGGTTGTGGAGCCTGATTGTCTTCCTGATTCAGAGGTCCTTTTTTTCAGCCGTGTTTATACCCCATGAAGAATTTACAACCTAGAAGTATGTACACTCTTCCATGCGGGGGAGTGCAGAGGGGGGGTACCCCCTCTGCGGGGTTCATGGGCAAGCAAGCCCCTGGCGGGGGTTTGAGGGCAGCGTCCTCCGAAGGAAAAATTGCCTTGTAAATGTATATTGTAATTTCATTGTAAATCTGGACCATTCATTATAAGGTCACAGATCTAATGGTAGAAATTATGTTAGGGTTTTTTGCCCTAGAAGGAAACCTTCTGTTATGAGGGAAATGTATTGTGGCTATGCATTATGGTGAGCATTGTATTCTGAGAGAGGAGAATGTGAGAGAAAGAAGAGGAAGTTACAACGAGTTTTGTTGTAGGTTGTATCCCTTCATTTGATGGATAATAATAAAGGAAGGACCTGACAATTTCTCTGGTGGACGTAGCCCACACTGGGTGAACCACGTAAATCTGTGTCTCTATTGTATTGTATCAGAGCAAAAGGTAACTCGCAAGAAAAGAGGGTTCCTGGTTCGAGTGGGAGCAATGTCGGAAGATGGAAAGTTTAGGGTTGAGAAATTTAACGGTCAAAACTACTAGTTATGGAAGATGCAGATGGAATATTATTTATATCAGAAGGATCTATTCTGACCATTGGGCGGAGTAGAAAAGAAGTCGATGGCCATGAAGGACGAAGAATGGGAGATTCTTGACAGAAAGACTCTAGGAAAGTTACGACTGAGCTTGGCAGCATCGATGGCTTTCAATATTTCGAAAGAAAAGACAATGAAGGATCTGATGGACGCATTGGTTAAACTATATGAAAAACCCTCGACGTCCAATAAGGTATTTCTAATGAAGAGATTATTTAATATGAAGATGTCAGAAGGTGGGTCTGTTGCATATCATTTAAATGAATTTAATACGGTTACTAATCAACTAAGTTCTGTAAAAGTGGACTTTGATGATGAGGTTAGGGCTCTTCTAATCTTGTGCTCATTGCCAAAAATCTGGAACGGTTTGGTCATGGTTGTAAGTAACTCTGTCTCTGGTTCAAATACTTTAAAATTTGATGATGTTGTTGGTGTTATCCTTAGTGAGGAAATGTGACGGAAAAGCACAAGTGAGACATCAGGTAATGCGCTGAACATGGAGAATAGGGGAAGACAAAAGAATAGAGGAAAGGGCTTAGGGAACCGTGAGAATTCTAGGAAGGGTAGATCCAAATCCAGACTTGGAAAGATAGAGTGCTAGAATTGTGGGAAGAAAGGACATCTGAAGAAAGACTGTAGAGCTCCAAAGAAACAAAGAGATGGACAACATGAGAGAAATAATGAAGCAAATGTAACAGGTGATGTGTTACAAGATGATTTGATTATTTCTGTAGATAATATTTCTGAGTCTTGGGTAGTAGATTCATGGGCTTCATTTCATGCCACACCCCATAGGAAACATTTTCTAGAATATGTTCAAGGTGATTTTGGATAGGTTCATTTGGGTGATGATGCACCATGAAAAATTGTTGGAATAGGAAAGGTAAAGATAAAGCAACGCAATGGAAACCAATGGTTGTTGAAAGAGGTAAGACATGTTCCAGATTTAAGGAAAAATCTAATTTCAACATGGTAGTTGGCAAGTGAAGGTTGTGTATCCATATTTACAGATAATACATGGAAAGTCATCAAATGATCATTGGTGATAGCAAAAGGAGAGGAGGTAGGTACATTGTATTTATGTACTGGTAATACTGACTCTTCTATCTCTTTAGCTTCTACAGGAGTGGATACAACATTGTGGCATCATAGGTTGGGACACATGAGTGAGAAGGGTATGCAGATACTTCACAAAAGAAATTTGCTTCCAGATCTTAAACAAATTGATTTGGACTTCTGTGAGCATTGTGTTTATGGAAAACATAAGAGAGTCAGATTTCTCAGAGTTGGAAAAGAAAAGAAGAATGAAAGGTTAGAACTTGTGCATACAGATGTATGGGGACCAACTCAAGTATAATATCTTGGTGGCTCTCGTTATTATGTTACTTTTATTGATGATGCAACTAGAAAAACTTGGGTTTATTGCATTCGACAATAAATTGATGTTTTTGATACTTTTAAGAAATGGAAAGCTTAAGTTGAGAATGAGACATGAAAAAGTTTGAAGTGTCTCAGATCAGATAATGGAGGTGAATATTGCAGCAAGGAGTTTGATGATTACTATTCATACCATGGGATTCGTAGAGAGAAGACAGTTCCAAGAACACCACAAGAAAATGGTGTGTCAAAAAGGATGAATAGGACAATCATGGAGCGTGCAAGGAGTATGAGATTTCATGTCGGTTTTCCCTTACAGTTCTGGGCAGATGTTGTAGATACTGTTGTTTACTTAATAAACATAGGACTTTCAAGCTATTTGGATGGTAGAATTACAAAGGAGGAATGCACAGGAAAAAAGGTAAACTATTCTTTTTTGAAAACTTTTGGTTGTGAAGCATTTGTCCTTATTGATAAAGAAAATAGAGCAAAGCTTGAGTCTAAATCCAAGAAGTGGACCTTTATTGGATACAGTGTTAATGATTTTGGTTATCGATTATGGGATTATGAAAATAACAAAATCATTAGGAGTAGATATGTCATATTCAATGAGAAGGTCATGTACAAATATCAGTTGCAGGGAAAGAAACAGGAAGAAGAAAAACAAGAATACACAGTGCTTGATGAGATCACTGAAAAAGAAATTCCAAAGGAACCTGAAAATCAAAATGTACAACAATCGGAGCAACATGTACCTCAAACACCTACAAGTGTTGTTAGAATATCTACTAGGTTAAGTATACCCCCTGAACGATACTCTCCTTCATTGTATTATTTATTGTTGACTGATTTTGGTGAACCAAAATTTTATGAAGAGGCAATGCAGGTAGACACCAAAAAGAAGTGGGAGCAAGGCATGAAAGAGGAAATGGATTCCTTAGCGAATAACCAGACTTGGGACTTGGTTCAGTTACCTGCGAGAAAAAGAGCATTGCAAAATAAATGGGTTTACAAGTTGAAGGAATAAGATGGAGGAGAAAAATGGTACAAGGCTATACTTGTTGTAAAGGGGTTTGCACAAAAGAAAGGTATAGATTTTGATGAAATATTTTCTCTCGTTGTTAAAATGACTTCAATTAGGACTATTTTAAGTCTTGTGGAAGTAGAAGATTTGAATCTTGAACAGTTAGATGTAGAAACAACTTTTCTCCATGGGGATTTGGAGGAAGAGATTTGTATGCAACAACCATAGGGGTATGAGGTCAAAGGGAAGGAGAATTCGGTATGCAGGTTGAAGAAGAGCTTGTATGGCCTAAAGCAAGCTCCAAGGCAGTGGTATTTGAAGTTTGTCAGGTTTATGACAAAACAGAGTTATAGTAGATGTCATTATGATCATTGCGTTTATTTTAAAAGGCTAGAAAATGGAAGCTATATTATCTTGTTGTTGTATGTAGATGACATGCTTGTTGTAGGGTCTAATAGGCATGATATAAATATGCTCAAAAAGAAATTAGCCAATTCATTTGCGATGAAGGATTTGGGTGCTGCAAATAAAATCCTTGGCATGAGAATACCAAGAGACAAAAAAAATCGCAAATTGACATTGTCTCAGGGTGAGTACACAGAGAAGGTGTTGGAGAGGTTTAGAATGCAGAATGAAAAACCAGTTAGTACACCTTTGGCCAACCATTTCAAATTAACTAAGGAAATGTGTCCCAAGACACATGAGGAGATAGAATACATGTCCAGGGTCCCTTATTCATCAATAGTTGACAGCTTGATGTATGCAATGGTTTGCACAAGACCAGATATTGCACATGCAATGGGAGTTGTGAGCAGGTATATGAACAATCTAGGTAAAGAACATTGGGAGGCAGTAAAGTGGATTCTCAGGTATTTGAGAGGTACTGCTACTCATGCATTATGTTTTGGAGGTTTAGACACTTTTCTACAGGGATATGTTGATTCAGATGTGGCAGGTGATAAAGACAACAGGAGGAGCACCACAGGGTATGTTTTTATTATAGGTGGAACAATAGTAAGTTGGATTTCAAAACTGCAAAAGATTGTTTCACTTTCAACAACAGAGGTAGAGTATGTTGTTGCTACAGAGGCTAGTAAAGAGATGATTTGGTTACAAAGGTTTATGGAGGAATTGGGAAAAAAGTAGGAGAATAACAGGTTTTACTGTGACAATGAGAGTGCAATTCATCTTGCAAAGAACTCAACCTTCCATTCGAAGACTAAGCATATAAAATTGAGGTACCACTTCATACGAGCCACCTTGGGAGATGGAAATTTGAAGTTGGAAAAGATACACACTAGCCAGAATCCTGCAGACATGTTAACAAAGGGAGTAACCAGAGAGAAACTGAGTTCCTGCTCAGTTTCAATTGGTCTTCAAGAATGAAGATGAAGATGATAAATTTGCCAGGTCCAAGAAGGTTCAGAGTCCAGCATATACAACAGCGGTGGATTTGTTTATATTAGTCTCCAAGTGAGAGATTGTTGGTTGTGGAGCTTGATTATCTTCCTGATTCAGAGGTCCTTGCTTTTAGCCATGTTTATACCCCATGAAGACTTTACAACCCAGAAGTATGTACACTCTTCCACGCGAGGAGTGCAGAGGGGGGTACCCCCTCTGCGGGGTTCGAGGGCAAAGCCCTTGAAGGAAAAATTGTCTTGTAAATATATATTATAATTTCATTGTAAATCTGAACCATTCATTATAAGGTCGCAGATCTAACGGTAGAAATTATGTTAGGGTTTTTTTCCCTAGAAGGCAACCCTCTATTGTGAGGGAAATGTATTGTGGCTATGCATTATGGTGAGCATTGTATTCAGAGAGAGGAGACTGTGAGAGAAATACGAGGAAGTTACAACGAGTTTTGATGTAGGTTGTATCCCTTCATTTGTTGGATAATAATAAAGGAAGGACCTGAAAATTTCCCTGGTGGACGTAGCCCACACTCGGTGAACCACGTAAATCTGTGTCTCTATTGTATTGTGTATCTTCTATGTTTTGTTTCCGCATTTGTTTTATTTTATTGCTCCACGGAACTGTTTTTCTAACAAAAGCTTCTGTTGTTTTCAGTAAATTTAAGGAGAGTAACCTTCCTAGACCATTTTCTTGATTGTATAGTTATTTGAATCAGTCCCCTTGTGGTATCATGGATTGGCGTGGGGGTAACATGTTGTAGGAAGACATACTGCATCATAGCATATGGTTGGGAGGAAATGCTTCCTTTCTCAATCAGTTAGCTGGTTTGATATTTTGCTGAATAAATAAGTATTTTAACTTAACCTGTCTGATTCACGTTTAATGATGAAGATGTGTGGTTCTATAGTTTATATGGTAAATGTAAATTATGAGTGTGAATGAATGAAGAATAATTGAATTCCTAAGTAAAATGGATTATTCATGATTGTTTTCATAAATAACCTGGTAAATCTAAATAGTCCAATAGGCACTGTTGAATCCAAGTGAAATGGAAAACTTGCAAGATATAGGTCTTCACCGGGAAAGTGCTGGCAGGAGTGCTCTAGTACCTGGGAAGGCCTTTGTGTAGTTAGGGGGCCTTAAGCCAACGAAACCACCTACCCTTGAAATGGAATGTTTATAGGGTATGGAAATATTCAACCAGGTTTGGGGGAAATAATTCCCTAGCTAGTTTCAGAGTGAAGGTGAGAGTCCAAAGGGTTTGGTAAAACCTTAGTGATGACCTAGAAGAAAACCTAGAATGTTTAAGTCCTAAATCATATTGTTACCCAGAAGGAAACTTGTAGATTATAACCTTGTACAATATCTACTGTAAACAAATATTCAAAAAAGAACAGAAAAGATACAATGGAAAATACAAACATTACACAGATATTTTTCCCCTAGAAACCCAAACTGGAAAAACCAACATATTTTATATTCATTCATGTGTAATACATTGTTTACAATACAATATACATATAGGATCCAACGACATCCAAAACCCTAACCCAATGACCTCGAAATAGAAAACCATCGGCAAAAACCATGTGCCGAAAAGCCACCTAAATATGTGACACGTTTCTCAAGGTAGAAAAAAAAAATTCGGGGGCGTTGCCCCTACACCCCCCTTCTAACCTCGTTGCGTGCCCGACGCATACGCTCAGACACTACTACTCAAGAAAATAATATAACACAAACCCAACACTCCCCCACTTGTTGTTTTCTTTGCATACAGGGGGTTACAGGGTTACATAGTCAACAATGCCCATGGATCCTCTACACCAAGAGAAATTCTCAGTGCTCATAGATTTTGTTAATGAGTCTGCAACATTCTTCAAAGTGTCCACCTTCATAAATGATACCTTCTTTTCTTCAATCATGTCTCTCGCAAAGTGATATTGAACATCAATATGCTTTGTCTTTGAATGATAAGTCGGGTTCTTTGCCAGAAAAATTGCAATCTGACTGTCACACTCTATCCTTACATATTGTTGTACCAACCGAATACATGAACACAATCTTTGTAACCATACTGCTTCCTTACTTTCATGAGTGGCTGCCATGTATTCAACTTTTGTAGTTGAAAGTGCCACTACAGTCTGTCTTTTGTTCATCCAACTTATTGCTCCTCCAAACAGGTTAAATGCATACCCACTAGTAGATCTCCTACGATCCAAATCTCCAGCCCAGTCTGCATCCACAAAGCCATGTATATCCACCACTCTGTCCTGTTGATTAAGGTTGGTTGTCATTGATGTCAACCCTTGAAGAAAGCCCCATAGCACAAAGGCTTGGGTAATGGACCCAATATTGTTTGATGTAAATATGACTCATTATTGTTTTGTCATGGTTTATAAGAAGTAAATATGGATGAACTCCAAAGTGGTCCCCTTATGGTGAAATCCCTCATGGGAAGACGCTTTGTGGAGTAAGAGAAACCATGCTTAATTGTGGAATAATGAGATGAAGGAAAGTGATTTTGTCAGGGAAAATATCCTAGATGGATAGTGCTTGTCATTTCATTTTTGGTGGTATGTAGAACGTCGCATAATTCCTCACGGTTAGAGAGTTATGACCATGAAAAGTTAGAGACCCCGGGTTTGGGTAATGGACCCAAGTTTGTTTGATGGGTAACAGTATGAGTTATGATATATTTTCAGATAATACTATTCTATATGGATAGTACATGTCATGCCATTTATGGTGGTATGTATAATGTCACATAACTCCTCACGGTTTG
>ML787669.1:681091-695370 GCA_009831015.1 Picea engelmannii | reverse complement strand
TCGTAAAAAATGTTTTATGTATTGCTTTAGAACCTGACTTTCCACATCCAGAACAAAAAGGTCTGATTCTTGTGGCTTTTTATCATTGGTAGCATCTTGTACCTTTTGTCATTGTCCAACTCTCTTCCTTTGCTGGAATTGTACTTCCATCTGCCTTTAACTTTGCCGCAAATGCAGAGTCATCATCTTTGGAATCTAATTGAGCCTTTTCTTTCTCATCTCTTTGCAAGAGATACCCCTTTATTTGATCAAAATTCCATGGTTTTGGAGTAATATTTAACATGTCCACAATTGTGGTAAAAGACTTCAGTAAGCTATTAAAAGTGTTTGATTTGAACTCTTTTTCTGCAATGGTCTCATCTAGTATCGTAAGCTGATGCTTAATCATTTTGAGGCTGGTCAAGTGTTCTGCCATCGAACCTCCTTCCTGCAACTTTCATGACAATAACTTCTAATTAAGATATAAAATCTTTGTTTCGTTGTCATGTTCATACAAATCGTATAGTCTGATCCGTGCATCACAAGCAAATGCTACATCTTCAATTTGATGAACTATCTCATCAGCAACTAACATCAATATTAACCAAAGCCCTTCACCACTCTTTTCATCATATTTAGCTTGACCTGCAGCGTCTGTATTATCCACTCTTGCCTCTTTGCCGGATACCATCTCCCATATTTTCTCAGTTTTAAACAGGGCTGTTATTCTGGCTTTCCATACAACAGAATTTTTCCCATTTAATTTATTCCTTCAGTCATTGACATGGTCTGCGATGCCATCTACTGGGCTTCAACTCTAATACCCCTCCACGCAATTGATCTGGTCAGGCCTATCTAGATTACTTGGCAGATTGGCAGACAATGGCAAAATCAGGGCTTGGCAAAAATTAAATGGATTTACCTTCAACTGAAATTCTGGACATCAAAGAACTGTCTTCTCTTTGGTAGAAATCGGGCATAAAAAATCAGCCCTCTTCTTCAATAAACAATGTACCTCCTCTCCTGCTACTTCTCCTTCAAGTTTTGAGACTATCAGAGAAGAAATCAGCACAATCCTCTCCTCCCAGAAGTTCTCTGATACCATGTAAAGTTTAAGGAAAATCCGAAAAACAGAGAACACAACACACACAAAAATTGAACTCCAAACATATTTATTATTGATAGTATCAAATACATGTAGGGATGAATTAGTATTTCGTGAAACTGTACACTCTCCTGCTACTTCTCCTTCAAGTTCTGACTTCTGAGACTATTAGAGCAGAAAGCACCACAATCTTCTCCTCCCAGAAGTGCTGTGATACCATGTAAAGTTTGAGGAAAAACAGAGAACACAATGCAAACAAAAATTGAAGGCAACAACACTTCAATCATCGCCATTATTGGTAATATCGAATACATGTAGGGATGAGTTAGTATTTCATGAAACTGGATAACTGAATATTCACTGGTACTCAAAGTAAAATCACGTGTCTAAAATATATTATTTATATACAAGAAAGTCCATAAATGTACATTATTTATATTATATCTAACAACTAATCCAGACAAAATTGTCCTTGATCAGTTTAACCAAGTCAAGAATCTTGAATAATTTGATTGAATTGACTTTATAATTATTATTCATCAAGTCTATTATCACCACTGAATCTCTTAACAGTAAATACATTGCAAGGGCTTGACGCCATTAGCTTTACCTAATTTGTAAAGCTTTGAGAGTTTCCGATGCCTCAGAAAGAATATTGGCTGTTGAACCCAATCCCCAAAGGAAAAGAAAAAATTGCCCTCCTGGGCACAAAAGAGCTGCTTGTCCTGACTCTCCCCAGATTTCCTTTTCTTTTGGATAACTGATTTCATTATTGTTAAGGATCTTGCATAATTTGTTTGAATTGATTTTATAATTATTACTCATCAACCCTATTATCGCCACTGAATTTATTAATACATTGTAAGGGCTTGACCCCATTAGCTTTAACTAATTATAAAGTTTTGAGAATTGCTGACGCCTCAGAAAAAATATTAGCGTCTGAACCCAATCCACAAAAAAATAGAAAAATATTGCCCTCCTGGTCACAAAAGAGCTCCCTGCCCTGACTCTCCCCAGTTTTCTTTTTCTTGTGGACAACGGATTTCGTTAGTACATAATAATGCAGCTGGGAGTTCAGTGACATCCGTTGAATATGTTAAAAAAGAAAATATTATCTAGAAATGGCAAATCCTGTGACCATTCTGTATTTTCCATGGGCATAATCATTGGGGAGTGGAAATCAAAACTTTGCAGCTATTACACAATTTCTGTGTTTAGCAGGGAAAATCCCATAGTTTGATGCAGTTCCTGGCTGGGAATAAAATTCAATGTCAAGCTTTTAAAAGATTGCCATCTTTAATATCTCCGTTTCCATCAAGGATTGGAATTAGAATTTGTAGCAGTGAGTACGTAGTTACTAGTTCGAGTCCAATAGCAATAATCAAAGTAGCCAAACATTTCCACAAGGTCACATGCCATCCAATGCTTGAAAATGATGTAAGCGATCTGCATCACATGCGGCAATTTCTCCTTTGACAATCTTAGAAATAAATTTGGTATTGTGGCACTCAAACAGTATGGGTCAGTATTCTTGTTGGTGTATCGATCCAAATGCATTAGCCACTTTTTGGTTGTGCTAGAAGTTTTGTTTCTTTTTCTGACCTGGCAAAGCTCCGGACTCACATAAGTCCATGTTCAGGCACAGCTCTCGCCTCAAGCATAACTCCATGCTTGTTAAGCAACAACGTGATATATGTGTTCTTTCTGCCCATTACCAATCCCAATCATGGAGGACAAGATTGGTTTTGTGTGCAGATCCGGCCTCTTTTATCTACTCACCCAACTGTTGTGATATTGAATAGCTTTCTTGTGTTTGAAGGTGCAACGCATCCCTAGCATGGAATACATGCACTTTTTTATTGCACTCAATCCAACTGCATCCAGGTTCCTTTTTTAATCCCCTGTCTAACATCAGCTTTCTCACATTGGCTACATCATCCCATTTGCCAGAAGCAGCATAGATGTTCGACAATATCACATATGCTCCAGAATCATGTGGCTTCAACTGAAAAAGGCGCTCTGCTGCACATCTGCCAAGCTCCACATTATGGTGGACTCTGCAGGCACCAAGCAAGGCTCCCCACACCTCCGCATCAGCTTCAAATGGCATTTTATTGATCAATTCATACGCTTCATTCAAGCGTCCTGAGCGGCCGAGGAGGTCAACCATGCATGCATAATGCTCCACCCTAGGCTTCATCTCAAACTTTCTACTAATACAATCGAAGTGATGCCAGCCTTCATCTACTAGTCCTGCATGGCTGCAGGCAGAGAGAACGCCAACAAATGTGATATGGTTTGGATTCATGCCTGCACACTGCATTTTTTCAAAGAGCTCAAGGGCTTCCCTGGTGCACCCATGTTTTCCATATCCCATAATTACAGCAGTCCATGAAATTATATTCCTTTGACTCATTTTATCAAACACTTGAAAGGCATCCTCCATGCTCCCACATTTAGCATACATGTCAATCAGTGCGTTCCCCAAAGCAATGTACGACTCAAATCCACTTCTAACAACAGAGGCATGAAGCTGTCTTCCCCGTTCCAACGCTGTTAAGTCAGCGCATGCTGCACAAATGCTAACAAACGTCAAGAAGTCCGGATTCATGCCTGCTTGTTGCATTTGTCCCAACAGTAGCAACGCCTTATCACACTGACCATGTTGTGCATATCCTGCGATCATTGCATTCCATGAAGCTGTATTCCTGCAAGGCATTTTGTCAAAGATCTGGCATGCATCTTCTACACTTCCACAGTGAGTGTATGCCGCAACCATCCCATTCCATGCTACAACATCTCTCTCAGGCATTTCGTCAAACACTTGGCGTGCATCTTTAATGCTGCCGCCTTGGGCATACATGGCAGCGAGGGTACTTTTCACTACGACATCAGATTCAAATCCGGATCTAAATATACAAGCATGAATCTGCTTTCCCCGCTCGACACCACAAGCTTTGAGAACACTAGAAAACGCAAAGGAGTCCGTTTGAATGTCCCCCTGTTGCATTTGGATAAAGAGTGAGAAAGCCTTCTCGGCATCACCGTATTGGGCATATCCTGCAATCATGCTTGACCATGTGACCACATTCCTCTGAGACATTTTGTCGAACACTTGGCGTGCATCCTCCATATCTCCGCAGCTGACATACATGATGATTAATTTAGTTAATAAATATGTATCAGGATCGTACCCAGAATCAATCATGTGGAGGTGAACTGCCTTTCCTTGTGCCAAGGATTTCATATTGATACAGCCCTGCAATAGGGAAGCATATACGTAGAAATCTGCTCTAATTCCTCGTTGGCTCATGGCATGCAATAAATCCATGGCCTCCTTCAATCGTCTTGACTCGCACAGTGTTTTCACCTGCCAACTTATTTCCCGAAAACCAAGGTTTCCTGCCTGGGTTAGGACACCATACCTCTGGTGGTACTGCACCATTGTTTTCCTCCATGGAATTAAATGACGTCGGTGTTTCACATTTGCCGCCAACTTCCCAAAACTCATAAATATTTCTAAGACTTTACCCATAATCCAATCAATGGATGAGGTTGGCATCATATTCTACCCGATGCAGTTGGAATTGACTGAGCTCGCAGACACGGGATTTTGAATCATTGCATCATACACATAATTACGGCGAGATCCATAATTGATGCAAAACGCACTATTTCCTGCACTGGGTTCTGGTGCGATTCAGTGAATAATCATGGTTCATGTTTTGGTTCCACCTCAATCATGGTTTCCTCTTTGGCTCTACCATACTCTACCATACCCTCAGTAGGTTTGGGAGTGTTTTAATCTAACCCAAAATACTGGGAAAACATGAAACGAATCGGATTCACTCGAAGAGGTGGATAGTTATGTCAATAATGGGAAAAAATGGGATAAAGTGTATAGCTTATGCAATAATGTTGTTTTGCATGTTTGCATCGTAGAGCTATATGACTAAGTGAACAATAAGAGCATTTTAAATTTGATTGAAGTAAATCATTATTATTTGCATAACAAATCCTAGGCATGTTTTATGTTTGATTGAAGTAAATCAATAGATTCGCAGATTATTATTGAGGAGACCTGGGGTCGATTCGAAGATACTACCCCTATACAGGTGAGCTCAATGCAGTGGCACATAGTTCACGCTAAGCAGATTAGTCAAGTTTCGAACTTGGGTGGGGCCCACATGAGTGGAAAACTTCATCTTCCTGAACAGGACATCCACCATTCGGCCTAGCTTGATGAGCTAATCCTTTGCATATTAGGATAAGTAAATGCATTTTTTTAAGAGACCGTTATTTTTTGTATTAAATAAAAAAGGGGGAGTTGTAGTGATATCGTCTAGCTATTTAATACAAATAGAGGGAGGACACAATGTCTAGAAAGCCTTCGAAAAAATCATAAGTTGTTGTTAGTTGTTGCTTATTTGTGTTATTTTCAAAATTCTAATGCTACCGTTGTCTATTTGGCTTGTGTAGAGCCTTACAAATTGACCCGACAAAAGGATAGTCTTAAAAGACACTAAAGAAGAGTCTATACTCCTTGAATGCTCAAAGTACGAATGGACGAGACTTCTTTCATCGTGATTGCTTGACAATGCCCAAATGTATCAACTAAAATTGTCAGGGTTGCATAATTCCTCTACTCTTCACACCCTAGGATTTGCTTGAGCTCTTGGGGTGGCAAGCGTAGGGGGGAATAATTTAGGATCTCGGAAGAAATGAAGTTGTCAACTATGCCTGGGGCCTTGGGAATGTGTCAAACAACCTGGCATAAGTTTATGTGTTGTGGTGTGGGCTCAACCTCGCAATGGAGGAAGGAATTAAAAGGTTGCTAGTGACCGGTGACTCACTGCTAGTAATCCAAGCAGTAATTGACCAAGGAAATCCCTCCGACAACAAAATAAACTTTTTTAAAGATAATCAAACATTTAGCTCAATCCTTTGATAAAATTTGTTTCTTCCACATAAAAAGAGGGCTCAATGCAGAGGCAGACTCATGGGCCAAAAAGGCCAAATCTCTTCATCAATGATCACCTCGTTTAAATAGGATTTGTCATCCCCCCCAAGTTCCTTAGTGCGATGGGCAAGGGCACAATCGTTACAGAGGTTTGGAGATCACCAGAGAACAAAAAGGGACTTTTACTGTCTCTAAATTTGAGGAATAAGCTAGGGTTTAGACCCACTTCCCATTTCATTTCTCCTACTCCAGCTGGCGGGTACAAAAGGACAACATATAGGTGGCCTCACACACTCACACATGTCAAACATCATCTCGCACGAGTTAGAATTTACTCCATTTGCAGTGAAGCCGAAGTATATGGGATAATGGCAAGCCATGAGCTCTGATGTAGGGTGAGGATCAAGGAAGAATTTCTAGGTGGTATTATGTTCAGTTCGTCGGGAGATCAATCAAGGGAGGTGGAGATCAGTGTGAGGACGGACTTGGAGGTGAAGGTCGATTCGTCAATGCATGCATAATTTTTCAGGATTTCTGGACGTGCTCTAGAATTGAGCTTTGAATTGGTTGTAGTGGTGCTATCAGGGAACTCAAATGGTGAAGGTTGGCAATGTTTTATCCTTTTCTTATTCATTCTAATTTTCCAGGAGGATTCACCTAGTCGTCTTTGTTGGTAGTTGTCCCTGTCTAAATGTTGGGGAACTTGGAGTCTGAGGGGTCTGAGGAGTCTGAGTGTTATGGATAGCCCCAATAACAAAGAAATTAGGATGGCCTTGCGGGGGAAAGAAGAAATCAATCAGGAAAATAGCCCAGCTCTGATGTCTCTCTCAACAAAAATGGTAGATAAGGAACAATCTCTAAGTGCTCTCTCAATTAATGTTATGACTCTCATTCATAAGTAGAGGCTTCAAATTGACTCCTTGGAAGTTGAATGTGGTCGTCAATGATCTCTGGTCGTTGCAATGGAATCCAACAACTTGGGCATTAGACAACATGGAGCAATGGAAGATGACATCGTCAACCAAGTTCGAGACCTAATGGATATCGAGGAATCAAACACTCCCCACCTAGCTGAAGAAAGTGAAGGCGAAGCATAGGACAATGTACATACTTAATTCATGAATGTTTTTTATGTCTATTTGCGTCTTGGATCAATATATTAGGATAACAACTAACGGAATTACGTGGAAGTTTAGTCTAGTCTTAGAAGTCTCTAGTGGCCTATTATGTATAGAAAATAGACTGATAGACGAGCCTTATTTTGGACCCAATTTTGTTGTAAGCTCATGTTGCAGTCCTAGTGAAGCCTTGTCTTTTAATATGTAAAAAAATATTTTCCGTTTCTGTTTTAAAAAAAGGATTTGCTTGAGATTTGGTTGCCACATTTTCTCCTTATTACTTCTTCACATAGCCAAAGCTACATTCTTTTTGTTGTCATCGCAGCGAAATGAGTCACATAATACACAATGAAAAGGAAGGTTGAGGGAAATTCCCAATGAACCACATCCAATCCATGGGACAAAGCCCTAGTGTGTGTCTCGTTGTTGGAGGTTGTTGATATACTCAACTGAGATATGATGATAACCCAAGGTGAACTTCCATCTATCAAAGTGCACCCAAATGTTGTGTAGACAAGTCCAGTGTTTACCCACAAAGTGATCTATGACAAATTTTGACATCCCTCCAAAGGCTTTTTTGATGTTTTGGTAGTTGCAGGAGGTATTCCCTCCTGGATAACTTTTCTTAGAGAAGAAGAGGATTCCAAGAAGTCAAAGGAAGACCATTGAACAGTTGAAGAACACCCAGGAAAAGAATAAAGTGAAATAGAAGACCACAGAAGAAAAGTCGGCCCACGGGAAATAATAATAAAGTGGAAATATAATTTCCAAGAAGAGAAGTCGACCCACATAATTAATAAAGACCTAGAATAAGAAGTCAGCCCCAGACAGGCGCCCATATTAGTATAAATAATAATTTGGGTCAATTTGTTTGTACAGTCAGGCAGTTCTCCTTCTGCAGTGCGCACTAGTCAGTTGCAGCTGCAGCTACAATCTTGCTATTTTTGGTTTTTGGTTCTTTTGGAGAGTGCACCCCACTTGGGGAAAGATATTCTTTGTGATCTCTCTTGTATGCTACCTCTAGAAGAGTTGCACTACGGTTGTGTGGTGTTTCCCATTTTCTTCATGCCAATTGCAGTAGCAGTTGCAGTTACAGTAGCAACTGCAGTTGTAGTTACCAGTTGTGTTAGTCTTGTGGTGTGTTAGTGATGCGCCTATCTTGCGCTAGTTCTGTGGCGAATCAATTGTCTACCCTCACCAGGGTTTGACAAGAAGAAGAGATAAGTATTTGGTTCTTCATTGTTGGTTTCCTCTTGTGATTAGAGCTTGTTCATGGTTGTATTGGAATATTCTCTCTAAGAAAAGTTGGTTGGGTTTTTCCTTGAGTTCGGGGTTTTCCCAGGATAAATCCTTGTGTCCTCTTGTGCTTGTTTATCTGTTGATTATATATTTCAGTATATTATTATTGGATGTTAAAAGAAGATAAAAATGCTATGGTAAAGATAATGTTAATGAAACTAATGAAAATCTAACATGGTATCAGAGCAGGTTTCCTTCATAATAGTCTAACCGTTGGAAGGAAGATTGTGAGATTTGCCACATTGCTGAGATTTGCCACTACACAAGCAATTTTTTGTTGTATAGTTTTATTTTTCAAACTTGTTGAGCACTTGTTAAAAAGTCGATTGGGACAAACACCACCACTGATCAACTTGCCCTACTATAGTGCACTTATTACACTTCTCAGATTGACTTTCTGTCAAAATTGAATTTTTAGGATTTTAGGCTTGTTGACATTTTCCTGATTCATATTTCTAAATTCTTCTTGTTAATGTAATGTCTCATATTAGAAGACAAAGTTGGATGTTGTATAAGGGTGTTTGCATGAGACGTACACTTGGAAAAAGGACATTTATCCAAGTATTGACAGTAAATCCAAAGGGATCTTAGTTCTAGTGCACTTAGAGGAAGCCCAAGAGTTGGAGGCAACAGTGACAATGTCTCCTACAATATAGAACAACTCAAATGGGACAACAACAACTAGACTCCAGGTTTGCATATCATGTTTGATATTTTATACTACTACAACCTAAGTAAGTGTTGTAACTAGAATAATAGTCTTTAGAGTTCTATTATTGTTATTGCTATCAAATGTTTAGTAACACTTGGATATTGTTGGCATTATGATCATTAAGTAAAATCTCATTGTTTAGTATTAATGATGCACTTGTTTACAAGATAAATTGATCTCCCCTAGGAGATGTTCTTGGTTGTTGACCTTATTCCAGGCAGGTTGTCTTGTAAATTCCATGGAAGTTACCATGGATATGTTGTTGTTCTTGTTTCTTCTTCCGAGCGGGTTACCATGGAGGAATGATTGGTCACAAATCTAGAAGAGTGTTGTTCTTATTTCTTATTATTGTGTTTTTGTTTTGGCTTTTGTTCCATGCAAGTCACAAGTGATAGCTATGAGAAGGAGCTATTGTGATGATTGTTCTCATTCTTGTTTTTTATTGTTCTTATTATAAGACTATTATCCTTGTTTGTTGTTTTCTCTTGTTCCATGGAGGTCACAGATGATAGCTCTGAGAGGGAGCTATAATGACGGTTGCAGGAGGCAACATACTAGATGGTCTCTAAATGAGACATGGAGCAGACTATCCAGACATAGAGTTGTGTACATGATCATACACATCCCTGTAATGAAGGAGAGGAGGACAAAGTCAAAACCTTCTGGCAAGAAGGGTACTTTTGAGGGATACAAAGTATCTCATATAGAGATTGATTGTAAGGAGCAGAAGGCTCTGAAGATGACCGTACAAATCCCTCTAGTTCAGTTGATCACTCTTCATATCATCAGAAAGAGTCATTAGAGCCAGAAGGGCCTACCCAGGATCGTTGCAGTGATCAAGAAGACACCATCATGGTCCTCTGATACTTTACAGGATGCAAAGGGGATGTTGATATATGGCATTGATGAGCCATATCATGAGGAGGAGAAAATGGATCCACCAGTGGTGAGGCAGGTGGCCCCACCAAGTACCAACTCAGAAGGAGCTAGAGTTCAGAGGGATTCATCCCTCAGGATCCAGTAGGGAGGAGCAACCTCCCCAGGACAATTCATAGGAGATTAGACTTCAGAGGAGGTCATAACATGCAGAAGGAACAGGTGGCTCCAAATATTAAATAGACTCGGAGGGAGTCAAGCTTTAGAGGGATCATGCAGACTCAGAGTGAGCTTGATCTCAAAGAGAGTTAATGGCTTAGAGACTTTCATTAAGAAAGTATTCCTCCTCATATTCAGATGGGAGAGAGAGATGTCTTTCAGTACTGACAGACAGGTGCCATGAGTTGAGGAGTCTAGATTGAAGCTTTAGAGGCTTCGAGGAGATATGAGACCTCCTGGGAGGATTCCCTTGTTTCAGAGACAGAGGAGGAAGCTAGTTAGAATGACTGGGATATGGATTTTTCCATGGTTCTGAGACCAGAAGGGAAGTCAATGCTGACTTCCAAGTTGATCTACAAGATCAAGCATTCAGCAGATGATAGTGTCGAAAAGTATATAAGTCAAGGTTTGTGGCTCGTGGTTTCTCCCAAAAGGAAGGAATATATTATGAGGAGATGTTTTCTCTTGTGGCAAGATACACTTCGATTAGAGCTATACTTGCGATAGCTGCAGTAATGAAATGGAAGGTACACCAGATGGACATAAAGACACCTTTTCTGAATGGTGTAGTAGAAGAGGAAGTGTGTGTGGAGAAACCATAAGGTTTCGAGACACATGACAGGAAGACACATGTGTCCAGGTTGAAGAAAGCCTTGTATGGATTGAAGCAAGCACCTAGGGCATGGTATGATAGAATTGACATTTTTCTAATGAGCTTGGGCTTTACCAAGAGAAAATCAGATTCCAACCTTTACTACAAGTTTGTGGATGGTGGATCAGTGATATTATTTTTATATGTGGATGACCTGTTTCTAACAGGGGACGAGAAGCCCATCATTGAGTGATCCAGAATCGAATCCAGGAGCCTGACAAGGCTAAAAAAGACTCAAAAAATAAAGTTATCGGAATCGTACAAAACTAATTCCATTGCAACCGTCTCGTCACGCTGATTCCGTCCATATATTTACTTTATCAAACGGGCTCTGTATGCGAGAGTTATCGCACTCTGATCAGATTCCCAAACAACTAAAAACTCAAAAAAAAGTCAATAGTCAAAAGGTGACGTGGCACTCTCTGGAGGTGACACATGGAAGTGGCAGAAGTGACATGTGGCAGCACAAGCAACATAGTGACTGGGCAGTGACAGGGACCAATGCAACGTTGACAAGTGGCAGTTGAGGACCAATTAAAGGACGCCACGTGGCACCCCATCATTAGTTTGAATGGCAAAATTTTATGGAGCTCATGGGTCTTGACCCCGCGACCTGTGGAGAGAGGCAAGCGCTTTCACAAAGACCCCAACTGCTAACACGCCATGATGGTTCTTATGTAATGTAAACCACTTTAATATATATATATATATATATATATTGTATGTAATATATGGAGGGATGAAAAGGAGTTGGGGCTAAGCCTCAGCCCACGGTTTCATATGTCGTGCATATAACCACAAGCTTTAAAATGAGCATGCTCCTCCACCGTTCAACAAAAGGGCCACGATTCCAGCACCGGTCCGCTTACAATTTGGGGTTGTGACCACACTCTAGCGCGCATTTTCGGGCGCTAACTGTATGCTGGCTGCAATTTAAGGGGTGCGGTCCTATGCCTATGCACCACATGACCTAAGTTTGAGGGCTAGGGGCCAACGCACAATCCTTTGGGCTGGTGCTTGGCCACCTATAAGCCATATGACCCTATTCTAGCATGTGCGCCCAACCCCTTTGGGCTATATTTGAATTTTGGTTATAGAGTGGTTTTTTAACAATACAGATTGGATTTTTATTGATTTTCAGGCCTGTTAATGGAGATTTTGGCCATTATTGGGAGATATTGGACTCTTTTTGAGCCCATATTTTGGGAGGAAGTTGGGGAAGGATAACCAACTTCAGATCTATAAAAGCCAGATTTGTTTGAGGCCATGGAGGACAGTAAGATCAGAGTTATGCTGAAGCAATGCCAAGCCAAAGCCATTTTTATGCAGGGAAGTTGTTGAGGAACATACGCTTGCAGGCCATTTCTGGGAGCTACACTTAGTCTTAGGTAGTCCATACTTATATGATCGTAAGGAAATCTTCTATAGGGAAATGAATCAATATCAATTAACCAAAGTAGTTCAATATTATGTGGTTCATGCTCATCATGTTAAAGAAAATAAAACACTTCAAACTATGGAACAGTTAAAAAAGGCAGTGCAAGCAAGCAACAAACCAATAATGGTTTCAAATGAAGTAATTGATCTTAAGCAAGAACATGAAATGATTGTTGAATGGAAAATCAATCATAGGTTGCTTCAAGATAAGCTCACGTCGTGCAAATATTGTAAGTACATTTGCTCATTTGCAGTCATCTTTTTCATGCTATCATTAGCAATGTTGTCTACATGGATGATAGTGGCTTCGGTAAGATGTAACAAGGTTCAAATGACTAACAATATGTTATCAGTTGTCAGGTGCACATGACATAGTTTAAAGATAGAGGACAAGTCGGGTGGCCTATCCCGAGCTTGTCGACTGGTCAGTAACCTTTTGGGGACCAAAAGATCCTTTAGTGGGGAGGTGATCCAGAATCGGATCCAGGAGCCTGGTAGGGCTAAAAAAGGCTCAAAATGAAAGTTCTCATAATCATACAAAACCAATTCCATTGTAACTAGCTCGTCATGCTGATTCCGACCATATATTTACTTTCTCAAATGGGCTCTGTATGCGAGAGTTATCGCACTCTGATCAGATTCCCAAACAGCTAAAAACTCAAAAAAAAGTCAACAGTCAAAAGGTGACGTGGCACTCTTTGGAGGTGACACGTGGCAGTGGAAGAAGTGACATGTGGCAACACAAGAAGTAGGGTGACTGAGCAGTGACAGGGACCAATGCAACGTTGACAAGTGGTAGTCGAGGATCAATGAAAGGGCGCCATGTGGCACCCCATCACAAGTTTGAGTGGAATTTTTTTATGGAGCTCATGGGTCTCGACACTACGACCTCTGGAGAGAGGCAAGCACTTTCACAAAGGCCCAAACTACCAACGCGCCACAATGGTTCTTATGTAATGTAAACCACTTTAATATATATATATATATATATATAGTGTATGTAATATATGGAGGGGCGAAAAGGGGCTGGGGTTGGGGCTAAGCCCCAACCCATGGTTTCATATGTCGCGCATATAACCACAAGATTTAAAATGAGCGCCCTCCTCCACCATTCAACAAAAGGGCCAGGATTCCAACAACGGTATGCTTACATTTCGGGGTTGTGACCATACTCTAGCGCACATTTTCGGGGGCTAACTGTATGCTGGCCACAATTTAAGGGGTGCGCTCCTGTGCCTGTGCGCCACATGACCTAAGTTTGAGGGCTAGGGGCCAACACACAACCCTTTGGGATGGCACTTGGCCACCTATAAGCCATATGACCCTATTCTAGCGCGCGCCCAACCCCTTTGGGCTATATTTGAATTTTGGTTACAGAGTGGTTTTTTAACTATACAGATTGGATTTTTATTGATTTTCAGGCCTGTTAATGGAGATTTTGGCCATTATTGGGAGATATTGGACTCTTTTTGAGCCCAGATTTTGGGAGGAAGTTGGGGAAGGATAACCAACTTCAAATCTATAAAAACTAGGCATGTTTGAGGCCATGGAGGATAGTAAGATCAGAGTTATGTTGAAGCAAAGCCAAACCAAAGCCATTTTTATGCAGGGAAGATGTTGAGGAGCATACACTTGCAGGACATTTCTGGGAGCTACACTCAGTCTTTTTTAGTGCCGTCAGTTGTGTTGGATTTCTGAGGTCGAGTAGAACATAGAGAGATCAGAATGGATTCCATTTGATGTACTTTTGATGTACTTTGTTGTTGGATTACTGAGAGGGGGGGGGTGAATCAGTAATAACGTAATTATAATCCTTTTTCTTCAAACGTTATATCAATGTAGAATTATTATCCAATAATGAGCAGTAATAAATAAACAATCACACACATGCACAGTACACCAGTGTTTTACGTGGAAACCCA
>ML787669.1:665213-678809 GCA_009831015.1 Picea engelmannii | reverse complement strand
CCATATTTACTTCTTATCAACCATGACAAAACAATAATGAGTCATATTTACATCAAACACTATTGGGTCCATTACCCAAACCTTTTTTCTACGGGTCTTTCTTCAAGGGTTGACATCAATGACAACCAACCTTAATCAACACTTTGCAAGCATTGAAGAATTAATAAAGAAGCCTCCCCCACTGAGACAAAGGCCCGAAGACGTGAGCAATTTTGTGTTGAACTTCGTTATCACTTCTATTGTTATGGTTTGTTGTTCTTATTTCTCATGTTCAGTTCTATATATGAGTTTATGGCTGTGATATAATCCTTCTATCTTTATCCTCTTTCATTAGCTTCCTGAATGGTTAATAATCACATGCAATTAAAAACTCAACCACAGTCATTAAAAGATCTTTTTGGATCAAGTGGTATCAGAGCTAGTTGACGTTTGGATTTCAGTTTTGCATGTTAACCAGGGAAAAGCTACAGCGTGGTGAAGACGAGCTTTTTGAAAAGAATCCATTAATTGGATTGAGAAAGAGAGCTTCTCACAATGAGAAGATGACATTGGAATAGGGACTTTCTTTTGATGAGAAAGAGTTTCAAAAAACTTTCCTTGCTATGTCGGAGATGGTGAAAGTTTTGTACGAGGATTACTTGGAACGAAAGAGACCAGTTCTTGGGAAATCTTCAAAGGGAAAAAGTGAAGAGGAAGAGGATCCTCCTCAAATTCCTCCATCATCACCTCCTTCTTCTCCTTCTCCTTCAAGTTCAAGTTCTAAATGTAATGCAAAGAAACATGTTCATAAACATAGGAATGAAATGCCATTATTAAAACTTGATGTTAAATTTGGATTGCCCATATATGATGGTGAAGTTAATGAAGAGAAACTTGACAATTGGGTCAGGCAAATGGAGGTTTACTGCAGTGTGCAACAGATCAAGGATGAGGCCACACAAATCAAGTTGGCATCTTTGAGACTTGCAGGTACAACTCTCATCTGGTGGAAAAACAAGTTGTAAAATGGAACGCAACAAGTGGGTAATGTATTTCCATCATGGCAAAGTTTCATTTATGCACTTAGGAAACAATTCTATCCTTTGGGTTATAAAGAAAAAACAGTAATGGAATGGCAATCTTTAAAACTAAGAAAAGGACAAACAGTGCAAGAGTATATTGATGGCTTTCGAAAAATGGCATTGATGTTATATATCCCTTTACATACACAGGAAACCCTTATGAAGTATATAAGAGGTTTACCTGCACATATTAGAAATATTGTATTCATGTTTGGACTCACTAAACTTGATGAGGTTTATGTTCAAGCGACATACATTGAAGTAGGAAAAGCAAGTGTATCAGGGGAATCATCGTCTTCAAGGAAAGAGGACAAGAGGAAATGGCATGAAAAGAATTCAAATGCAGTGGCAAGAAAGGATGAGAAGCCCTCTTGCAAGAATTGCAAGAAAGAGGAACATGACGAGGATAGATGTTGGCAGTTGCATCCCGAGAAGAGGCCAAAGTGGTTCAAGGAAAAAAAGGGAAGACAAACAATGGTAGCGACAACAAGACCCACAGACTTGGGATCGAATTCGGGTGACAAATATATGGTCTCAATGGTTGGTATGACAGGTAAAATTGGTGAAGGAATTGATTGTAGAAGTAACTTGTTTCATATACGGACCATCATGCGACACACTAAGATAGACACATTAATCGACAGTGGATCTCAAGCTAATCTAATCTCAAAAGAATTGGTTAAGCAATTAGGGTTAAAAACACAAGTACATCATAAGCCTTACACACTTAAATGGATAAACAATCATCATCAAATGCACATAACAAAGAAGTGCACAATCAAATTTTCAATTTCATCTAAGTATGTGGATGAAGTAACATGTGATGTAGTGTCATTAAGAGAATGTGGAATGGTCTTAGGTAGTCCATACTTATATGATCGTAAGGCAATCTTCTACAAGGAAATGAATCAATATCAATTAACCAAAGCAGGTCAAGATTATGTGGTTCATGCACATCATGTTAAAGAAAATAAAACACTTCAAACTATGGAACAGTTAAAAAAGGCAGTGCAAGCAAGCAACAAACCAATAATTGTTTCAAATGAAGTAATCAATCTTAAGCAAGAACAAGAAATCATTGTTGAATGGAAAATCAATCATAGGTTGCTTCAAGATAAGTTCATGTCGTGCAAATATTATAAGTACATCAGCTCATTTGCAGTCATATTTTTTTTGCTATCATTAGTAATGTTGTCTACATGGATGATAATGGCTTCAGTAAGATGTAATAGGGTTCAAATGGCTAACAATATGCTGTCAGTTGTCATGATTGTGTTACAATTGATCTTGATGAGACAGGTGCACAGGGAAAAGTTCAGAGACAGAGGACAAGTTGGGTGTCCTATCCCGAGCTTGTCGACTGGTCAGTAACCTTTTGGGGACCAAAAGGTCCTTTAGTGGGGAGGTGTGATCCAAAATCGGATCCAGGAGCCTGACAGGGCTAAAAAAGGCTCAAAAATGAAAGTTCTTAGAATCGTACGAAACCAATTCCATTGCGTACGACTCGTCGTGCTGATTCCGACCATATATTTACTTTCTCAAACAGGCTCCGTATTTGAGAGTTATCGCACTCTGATCAAATTTCCAAACAGCTAAAAACTCAAAAAAAAGTCAACAGTCAAAAGGTGATGTGGCACTCTCTGGAGGTGACACATGGCAGTGGCAGAAGTGACATGTGGCAACACAAGCAACAGGGTCATTGGGCAATGACAGGGACCAATGCAACGTTGAAAAGTGGCAGTTGAGGACCAATGAAAGGGCGCCATGTGGCCCAGACATGGGCTGCCACGTGGCACCCCATCACTAGTTTGAATGGAAATTTTTTATGGAGCTCATGGGTCTCGACACCGTGACCTCTGGAGAGTGGCAAGCGCTTTCACAAAGTCCCCAACTGTCAATGTGCTACAATGGTTCTTATGTAATGTAAACCACTTTAATATATATATATTGTGTATGTAATATATGGAGGGGCGAAAAGGGGTTGGGGCTAAGCCCCAGCCCACGGTTTCATATGTCGCGCATATAACCACAAGCTTTAAAATGAGCACGCTCCTCCACCGTTCAACAAAAGGGCCATGATTCCAGTACTGGTCCGCTTACAATTCGGGGTTGTGACCATACTCTAGTGCGCATTTTTGGGGGCTACCTGTATGCTGGGCGCAATTTAAGGGGTGTGGTCCCGTGCCTGTGCGCCACATGACTTAAGTTTGAGGGCTAGGGGCTGGCGCTTGGCCACCTATAAGCCATATGACCCTATTCTAGCGCGCGTGCCCAACCCCTTTGGGCTATATTTGAATTTTGGTTACAGAGTGGTTTTTTAACTATACAGATTGGATTTTTATTGATTTCTAAGCCTGTTAATGGAGATTTTGGCCATTATTGGGAGATATTGGACTCTTTTTGAGCTCAGATTTTGGGAGGAAGTTGGGGAAGGATAACCAACTTCAGATCTATAAAAACCAGGCCTGTTTGAGGCCATGGAGGAAGTAAGATCAGAGTTATGCTGAAGCAAAGCCAAGCCAAAGCCATTTTTATGCAGGGAAGTTGTTGAGGAGCAGATGCTTGCAGGCCATTTCTGGGAGCTACACTCAGTATTTTTCAGTGCCGTCAGTTGTGTTAGATATATGAGGTTGAATAGAACACAATGAAATCAGAATGGATTCTATTTGATGTACTTTTGATGTACTTTGCAAGCATTGAAGAATTAATAAAGAAGCCTCCCCCATTGAGACAAAGGCCCGGAGACGTAGGCAATTTTGTGCCGAAATCTGTTATCACTTCTCTTGTTATGGTTTGTTGTTCTTATTGCTCATGTTCAGTTCTGTATATGAGTTTATGGTTGTGATATAATCCTCTTATCTTCATCCTCTTTCATTAGCTTCCTGAATGGTTAATAATCACATGCAATTAAAAACTCAATCGCAGTCATTAAAAGATCTTTTCGGATCATTGAGTGTAAGTGGGAGCTTACTGTAGAGTTCGAGATGAAAAACCTAGGTATGATGCATTATTTCTTGGGTCTAGAGGTATAGAAATAACCGAACAAGATTTTCCTTAACCAAGGAAAATATGTTGTAGAAATCCTGAAGAGATTTAGAATGACGGATTGTAAAGTCATGCCTATATGTGTTCAATTGATTGCGAAAAAAAACGTGTTGAGGTACATGAAAGGTACAATTGAATATGGACTCATATATCTTTCAGATCATAAGATAACACTGCAAGTCTATGCTAATACAAATTGGTCCCATAGTGTCACAGATCGGAAAAGGACATCAGGATGTTGCTTTAGTTTGGGATCAACTGTGATCTCGTGGCTCAGCAGAAAATAGACTAGTGTGGCACTCAGTACGACCGAGGCATAATATATAGCAACATGTTCAGCTAGTAGTGAAGTTATGTGGCTTCGTAAGTTGCTTGCATGACTGTTTGATCTCAAGTTGGAGGTGACTTGTATCTTTTGTGGCAACCAGAGTTGCATAAAGTTGTCTGAGGACACCATGTTTCATGACAAGTCAAAGCATATCGAGATCAAGTACCATTACATCTGAGACATGGTGCAAAAGGGAGTTGTGAAGCTTCAATATGTTTCTACAAATGAGCAGATAGTCGATGTGTTGACCAAGCCTTTGTCGAAGATAAAGTTTGAGTATTTAGGGACAAGCTTGGCATGGTCCAAAAGGACTTCCCTTGTAAGAGGGAGTGATGAGTTATGTATGTGATTCTAGGGGCAGTAGCATATAGAGCATGGCAACAATGGGTAGTTATTCACAGGCATGTTACTGGTTGTGGCACTAGTCAACATGACCTTGCACAGGATCAACAGTATGTCGAGCCTTTGGGGTTGGCAGATGCCCAACTTTCAAGCTAGAGGGCCAACCTGTGTGGTTGGAGGTGTTCCTAGCGTTGGGATAGATGGCAAGTGTGTGCGCACTATATCGCCTAACCCTCATGGTTATATGCCTAGTCACTATGGATTGGATGTCTGGTGTGCCAACTATAAGGGATAGCTAATGGGCTAGTTGTCCAGATTCTCTATGAGATGGATAGTTTCCTAGTTCTGTGTGAGCTAGATGAAGTCTTGTAATGACATAAGGTCTAAAAGGACATTGAGACCTATAATGTCCGAAAGGATGATGAGGTTGTTCCCACTAGAGAGATACTATATATGATGATGAAACCCCAGATGCATGACAATGATGTAGAGACTCATGAGATAGCATGTGTGGCTATGATGATGATACTTGTGACATGATCTGTGTGATCATGGGATAGCCTGTGTGGCAATGGTGATGCTACCTGTAGACTAGTCTGCAAGACCATGTGATTGGTGGTAGTCTTGTACATTCCATGTATGGATGTGATTGAGACTACTAGATGAAGAACAATGTGGAAGAATACCTCCCTAGCTAAGAGGGAGTGTTGATGTTTTGGTAGCTGCGGGAGGTGTTCCCTCCTGGACAAATTTTCTTAGAGAATAAGAAGATTCCAAGAAGTCAAAGGAAGACAAAAGAACAGTTGAAGAACACCCAGGAAAATAATAAATTGAAATAGAATACCACAAAAGAGAAGTCGGCCCACAGAATTAATAAAGACTCAGAATAAGAAGTTGGCCCCAGACAAGTGCCCAGATACTATTATGGGTCAGTTCATTTGTACAGTAAAACAATTCTCCTTCTGCAATGCACACTAGGCAGTTGCAGCTGCAACTGCAGTCTCGCTATTTCTGGTTCTCTTGGAGAGTGCGCCCCAGTTGGGGAAGGATATTCTTGGTGGTTCTTGGTGATCTCTCTTGTACGCTACCTCTAGAAGAGTCGCGCTAAGGTTTTGTGGTCAATTTCTTTGTGTCAGTTACAGTAGCAGTTGCAGTTGCAGTAGCAACTGCAGCTGCAGTTACCAGTTGTGCCAATTATGTGGTGCACTAGTGATGTGTCTATCTTGCGCCAGTTCTGTGGTGACTTAGTTGTCTACACTCGCTAGGGTTTGAAAAGAAGAAGAGATAAGTATTTGGTTCTTCATTGTTGGTTTTCTCTTGTGATTAGAGCATGTTCATGGTTGTATTGGAATATTCTCTCTAAGAAAAGTTGGTTGGGTTTTTCCCCAAGTTTGGGGTTTTCCCAGGATAAATCCTTGTGTCCTCTTGTGCTTGTTTATTTGTTTATTATATATTTCAGTATATGATTATTGAATGTTAAAAGAATATAAAAATGCTATGGTCAATCTAATGTTAACTAAACTAATGAAAATCTAACAAACTTCACTAAGACCTGAACCAAAACACTCTTTGTGTCATCCAATCCTACTAGAGTTGAGAATGAACAAGCTCAAATGCATTGAAGCATGGCATTTCCACTTGTCTGGAGATGTTAATGGGATCATCAAAAATATGAGAGGGTTTAACTCTTAGGGGAGGTTTCAAAATTCCTTACATACCGCCCCCCCATCCATTTGTCCAGATGATTCCAAGTTGCAAGTTGTATGCCTTGTTGGCCATTGCGACCATTGATGAATTTGACCCTATCAGAGTATGAAATAATACAACTTTTTCGAATCGTTCCACAATTTTTTGTGTTTGTAATAGGAGCATGGTCAACTAAGGTTCTTTTGGCAAAGTTTTGAAGACCATATTTTAAATGACAACCATCTAATCTCCAACTACTATTATCTTTTTGATGCATTGATTCTTCATAAGAAAAATTATTTTCCATAGAGCTAAGGATTCTACATGATTATTTGTGGTCTCACCAATTCCCAAGCATACAAATATTTTTTATTTCCTTTGGGGTCTAAGATAACACTCCCCCAACCTCCACCCCCACCAATTCGTACATGTTTCCCTTTGAAGCCCTATCGAAGAAGAGGATATGTTGTTGTTTTCTCTAGATCCATCCATGCATGATGATGGTTTTCTTTGGTCTCCCATCTTGACTTCTGCTAATTTGGTTTTGATTTTTTATCACATCCTTGAACCATAATCTTTCTTCAGCTTCCAAATTTTGCATGTTTTGTCCTCTTAGTCCTGGGAGAGAATCACCTCTGTTAAGAGACCCTGGCCTGTGATGCACCTTTTTGGTTGAGATGTCTTCTTGCGTGAAAATAACTCTATTTCTGGATAGCCATGTCTTTCAGCAAAGAAAAAAGGGAGTTGTTGTCCAGATTCATTTTAAAAGCAGCTTGTTCTAGAAGGTTCTTGGGTAATTTTTGTGTTATGTTAAGAAGGTCTCTTTCTAGTTTCGAGGCATATTCATGTGGAAGTTTAGATCTGAAAAGGCAATGTTCCAGACTACACTTGAGAAGGTACATTCCAAAAAGATGTGGACAACGGTTTCTTCATTTTATGTGTAAAGAGCATCATCTGCAAGGTCCCTGTATGCCACGTTTTTGCAGATTCTCACAAGTAAGGATTTTCTCTTGGCTTAAAATTTAGTATAACATTTTGATTTTGGGTAACCCATTGCTATTCCGAATTTCCTTACGTGAGGTTGTCATTACATTTCCTCTATCTATAATTCGTTTCCATATCCATTTTTTACAGTGTAGGATTCTCCTATGATGCCCCATCCCCTTGAATCTGCAATATCTTTGCTTACAGGAGAAACTCCTCGCAATTTTGTCATCAATAGTTTCCATTGCTCATTCCATTAATGAGGAAGATTGTCCACTTTCCAGTTCATTTAGAGGTCACCAGACCTGCTATCCTACTCTAAAATATCAACTAGAAATTTAATATTATGAGACTCCATCCAATCTTTCAGATTTCTAAGTTCTGGTAATTGATTTAGAGGAGGATGCCCCTGAATTTTTCGTCCCATAGACGAATTTGAAACCCATTTCAAGGCACCCAAGATAGGTTCTCTTTTATAAGGTGGACAGATGCTCGACAAATATTCTAGATTGAGGACCCAGATCGTTCTGAAATTGGCAAATCGAGGCTTCTTATGTGATTGGATTCAAGGTATTTCTTTGTGATGATGTTTTCCACCAAGGCTTTTGACCAGAGATAAGACACCAGAGGATTTTAGCCCCCATTTCCAAGTTCATAAGATGAGGATATTTCATAGCTTAACCACCACAAACCAAGGGAGAAATGACAGTGTTCCAATTGATAAGATGAATTTTTGATGTATTTGATTTGCCTCCCTGCAAAGGAACTTTCAGAGAAAAACTTCTACTTGATGCATTATTCCAATTGGGGAGAGCATGTCAAAATATTGGTAGGTAGGGTGAAGAGTACAACCTTCATCAAAATCACATACCCAGTTGGGTTAATCCATTGCGTGTCCCGCTGATGTATCTTCTTCAGAATCTATGGATGACCTCCCAATCTGTTACTTTACTATTACCAAACATTATAGGAATCCTCAAATATTTGGAGGTCTAATTTAGGATGCAAGTGAACTCAAGAGTGCTAGCCATTAAGTTAACTTGCCGAGGGGAGGCTTTCCATCCATAGATGTTGCTATTTTTCTTGTTCACTCTTCTACCATAGACATTCATGAAAATATCCAGGATTGCATTGAAACATTATGCTATCTTAGCAGAGGCACCTCCTAAGAATAAGGTATTATCTCGGAATTGGGAATGGTTGAGTTACTTGGTTCCTCTTTATTGAAATCCCTTCAAATGAGCATATTTGACTTTCATATTCTAACCCCCCACTTAAGGAATCAACCATGATGATGCAAAGAAGAGGGGACAAGGGGAAACTCTGTCTTAGACCTTTTTGGTTTGAAAGAAAGGTGTTGGCCCTTCAACACAAGCTTTAATCTGCCTTATGAAATTATTGGAAAAACCAATTTTTTTTCAAAATTGCCAAAAAAAAGAGAGATGTACCCAATCAAAATCATTAGTCGTGTCCATCTTATGATCATTCCTTTATCTTTTCTATTTATGCTAGAATGAATCGTTTCTTGAATGATGAGAATACTATCCACATATTTTTTGAATAACTCCCCTTGGATTTTCAAAGATTATTCTTAGAAAGATCTTCTTAAGCTTGTTAGCAATGATTTTGGTTAGGATTTTCTAAGATATGTCGCATAACAAGATTGGTCTAAATCTGGAAAAGTTTGAGGGATTAGATTCCTTAGGCATTAGAGCAAGGAAAGAGGAGTTAGTGTTCCCTCCTAGTTTGTGCTTCTTTCTTGTCCATTGAAGCATTTTGAAACAATATTTTTTAATTATATCCCAGCATGTGTGATAAAAGGAGATAGTGAATTTGCCAAGTCCAAGGGCCTTGTCAAACTCCAATCCCCAAAAAGAGGATATGACTTCTTCCTCCTCAATTTATTTTTCTAGTTTTACATTCTCCAAATTGGACACTAGGCATGGTATTTCCTATAGGATTGTGGTTGTGGCTGTCGAAATTTCCTCTTCTTCTTATGTGTATAGCCCTTTATAATGTTGAAATGCTTCACTTTTAATTTCACTTGCAATGTTTCTTTATTGCCTAGCTTTGAATTGTTTGTGGAAGAAAGAGGTGTTTTTGTCTACCACCTTTAGCCACAGGCTTTCAAACTTTATCTTCCAGTATTCCTCCTCTTTCCTAAAGGTGTGATAAAGCTTCCCATACAAGATTTTCTCATCCATTTTGCAATTTTTGTATCACCTTTGCTTGTTCCCTTGTATATTGAAGGTCTGCAAGCTAATGTTGGAGCTCTTTTCATTCCATTGTTGGTTCTTTGTAATTGGATTTAGCCCAGAATTTTAGTGTTGCCTTGGTGGCTTTAAGTTTGGATTCCCAAATAAAACTCGGTGTGTTACACATCAAAATTCCTCATTTCGATAATGTCACATTCTCATTATCGCAAGTGTCACACTTTTTTCACAAGTGTCATAAATGTCGCTTTTTCGTTTTGCATATGTCACATTGTGAACGACACCATGGAAACACTTGATACATCCTCTAGAACATGTTGGAAGGAGAAACCACATCATTTGACAGACTAAACAAAATGTTTTTCCTTGACAATTGGTCATCTTGACGAATTTTTGGAAAATCAACACTCCCCTGCTCATATGCAGGGAGCGCTAGCACTCTTTGTCCATCTAGCAAGGAGTGTTGCAACGCTCTATTGCCCGTTTTAAGGGAGTGTCAATTGGTTGAGAAAATCATGGGAAGAAATCCCCCTTTTCTCTAAGGACAACTAGAGATGATCCGAGTTGGTTTGGCTCAAATCTAAGATTTTGGCGACATCTAAGGGAGATGCCACAATTGATGGAGCCATATCCTCAACTTATCCCAAATATAACCAAGGTGGTTGAGCCTCTCAAAGCATATAAAGGGAGGCATTTTCATGGTGAAGAGGAGGAGAATAATCAACAAAAGTATTGTCATTTTGATCGTGGATCTTTTGAGCAAGGCGTTGGACAAGGAGGACTTAGAGAGGTTGTTGCAACTACATCTACAGATTGTAAGTGTCTTTTTAATGTTCTCATTAATATATGCTTGGTCTATTTCCTTCAAGTTTGTGTATTATTGCATATGCTTGTCTATTATGGATGAATTTGGTTTAAACTAATCTTGATAGGGTAGGAAGTCTTCGTTTTCTTCGTTGTCCATTGTATTGTAGATATTGTGTCATGCTGATACGGATTTATGTAGGAACACAATGAAATACATAAATACACATAAACACAGAGATGCAACGGAAATAATACTTCATTTCATTAATAACAAATGACTGAAATATGCTTACAGATAGAATGGAAATAAACTAGCTAGGGCGCTGGTAGCTTATCTCTGAGAAGAGATGTGGCTGCTACTCGCATCTGTGAGAAGATGATTACAATGAGGCTCTGAAGGCCCTTTTACAATAAACGGGAATGCCAAAAGTCCTAGACATCCAAAAACCTAACCCTGGGAGATGAAGTGCTAAAAGTCATGTGGGCCCCGTTTGGGTAACTTGGTACATCAACTTCCCGGGGTCGTAACTTTTGCATACGATCTTCGTTTTAGGCGTATGATAGCCCATTGAAAAGATCTATCCAAGGACTACAACATTTTCCACAAAATTTCATGATGAAATTTTGCGACCACAACCCCAAAAAACATCGTTTAGGGCCTCAAAACGGCTCCAGAAGTTTAGGACCCGAAAAACTGCTAAAAATAGTAAACTGTGCGAAAACTACAAAACTGAAAGAAGCAATGGTGGGGGTCCAAGTGGAATAGGTGGGTGGCCACCAATATCCACCTGGATCACATGCTAAGGAGCTTAGAGATCAAATTCAGATTGGATTAAGTAAGGACACGCTTCGAAACAAGGTACATCATACTTTCTTCCTCTATTTCTTTTGATTAGCTTAACTATATTTAAAGGGATGTTAGTGTCAATTTGCATCTTTCTGTCTTGGTAGTAGGGGTCTAGAATCCAAGAGGAAATTCACCTGTCCGCAGGGGAATTTTCCTATAACACGGGGACTCTTCAATATTTTGCACCCAAACCTCTATGATTATTTCCAATGACTTCCCATCTTGGAGCCATAATGATTTAAACTTGAAAGGGAGAGGGCCAAAATCTCTTTTTTTCTAAATTGATAAGGATATCGATCCATGGTCTAAAATAACATAAGTTATGATGGATGAGGAAATGTCCAAATCTTCGTGAAAAAAATGGTGTTGAAGTAGAACTTTGTCAACCCTTTCCCAGGACCATCCCTCATGTTAGTCTAGGTGTATTTGCGTCGCTTTGGTTTGACATCAAGAAAATCCCAATCGGTCATGATGTCTTCAACTTTTTCTCTAAATTGGTCTCGGACAATGATTCCTCCATGTTTCTCCTCTTAAGATAATGTCATGATGAAGTCGCCAACCAAAGTACAATAATTTGTTTCAATTGTGTCTTTCATCTCTTTTATTGTATGCCGACAGTCGTGTTTTTATCTAGAATGTATAGGGGCAAAAATATTAAATATATTTAAATTCTTACCAATCATTTGAAAAACTAGATCTGTATAGATCTAGTGCCGAGTGTATTTGATTTGAGTTGCCTCTAATACCGAATTATTACATAATGTGTAGATCCTTCCTAAAGGTCCTTTGGAGCTTATTGTTGCTTCTTTTTCGAGACTCAATGTTAGCTATCCATTCATTCCAATCGATGCCTAAAGAAATTGCTCTCAGGAATTTTACATTGTGACCATTGTATGATGAAGTTCTAAACCTATCACATATTTCTCATATACGTCTTTGTTTCATATTTATAGGGACATTAACAATGTTGTTGATGGGCTCTCAAAAGTTGGAGTTTTGCTGGGACGAGCAACCTAGATTATTACAATAATCCAAAATATGGACATACAACAAAATATAATCATAAGAATGGAGTTAACATTAGTCTTTTTAGTGTTTTATATTAAATTTTGTATAATGTTGAACTTTCACATATCACTTGATGAATTGTTAACATACTACTTTGAATCATTTTTGTTAACATATCACTTGATGAATTGTTAACATACTACTTAACATAAACAAACTTTAGTTTTTTTGTGATGATGGATCAGACATGGAAATATTATGTAAAGAGATTAACAACACTTATGAATGTCATGGACATATGACTATGTAGTTTTCTTATATTAACAAAAATACAAACTTTTTCCTTGGAAAAAAAATTAACATCAACATTAATAATTAATACTTAATATTAATATTAATTGCTATAAATATTAATAATTATTATTAGTATTTGAATAGTTTATGTTATCTATACTTTTTCTTGTTTGTCCGTTTATGTTATTTTTAATATTTTAATATTTTGAATTCTATTAATCTTTGTTTTATAGATATTAATATTAATTATTAATGATTTTCTCTAGTAAATTTTTATATTATCTTTAGAGTTATTAACATTATTAATGATAATTATATTAATATTGTTTATTACTTTTTTTTGTAAATTAAAGAGGGACCTTATATTAAATCACAAATTTGCAGCTTTGCGATGCTTGGCAACCACCTGTTCCGCCACAAGAGGGAAACCAGAACAAGTGGCTTCAAGCGGGATTGTGTCTATCATGTGTGAAAATTATTTTACAAAAATTGAGCAGAGAATTGCTAGTGTCTACAGGAATCCCGTTCCATTTGTCTAACCTAGGGTTGGCCTCATTCAGAGCCGCCATTACTGAGAGGATTGCACAACCAAAAAAGCCAGTGAAAACTATCATATCACTATCTACTCTATATCTGTAATTGACAAAAAACTGGGACCTGGGGTGAGTTGCGTCAAGCCATTGGAGAACCTGGATGTCCATGAGTGGTGTATGCCGGAGTGAATCTTTGCTTGCAAGTTGGACAACGGGATTGCGCTGGAGAATCTATGAAAGCCTCAAGCAACATGTCCAATCGTTGATTGATAATCCCTTGGCCATGCACCTGTTCGTCCTACCGCTGACAGATGTCGAAGAGGAGCTCAAGATGCTCCTCTACCAGATGATAGGCAGAGTGTGAGCTCTCTTCTCCCTTGTCCATGCATTTGTCTTTCGCTGCAGTTGAATCCTTTCCTGCATCTGTCAATTGCCAACTAGGAGGGAT
>ML787669.1:643612-665199 GCA_009831015.1 Picea engelmannii | reverse complement strand
GGGGAGGCGCACCTCTAAGGGTGGCATTGTCATGTTCACCGAGCTCGAGCCTAGATGCAAAGCTATATGTGGTGCTTCCTCTTTGACAGTGGTGAGGCTAGTGTGCAAAGGCGGAGGAGGCGCCTCTTCCTTCATAGTGCGAACGCGATAATGCAGAGGTGATGGTGGAGGGTGCACCGATGAGGATGAGGTCTCCATTTTCGGAGTGTGCAAGGTTGTCTGAGTCTGAAACGAAGAGGACGAGGTCTCCATTTTCAGAGTACGCAAGGTTGTCTGAGTGCTCCTGGAGGTGCTGTGGGAACGACTGAAATGAGCTATTAGAGCTCATTGAGAGGCGGTGAGTCTGGTGGCTCGAGTGAGGGAATTTGTTTTTTTGGCGCCCCGCTTGGGTTTCCCACGCTCTCGGGGCATGATGGGAGGAGAAGGGGGAAGGAGGGGGTTAGAGGGAGCGGTGGGGGGACACTGGTGGCGATTTGAGGCTAGGAGGACGCACAGGGTGCAAGCAATGAAGCAAGGAAGTTCATGAGGGATAAAGAGCTCTATGTGGTGAGCATGCTAGGTGAAAAACGAGAAGAAATGCATGTTGGGGATGCCTTTAAATTTGTGAGGAGTTGAAGATGTCTCTCCCATCGCCATTGAAGGCCAACGGGATTGCTACAAATATCTGGTATTGGAAGCCTGGATAGATCGCTCATCGAGGCACACTTAATTAACTCTCTACGTGGTGTATGCCATGGGAAATTAATACAGTGGGGGTGACGGCCTGGGATAATAACTCCCTTGGCCAGTCCTAGCCATATGTCCCCCTCCTTGTTCCAAGTGGCACCCCATCCGGGTGTGGGTGGTCCCTTCGGGCCAACTCTTTGCAATGAGTCCAGATTGTTGAGTTCTGGGGCCTCCTAGAGTTTGTGAGGGTGATATGTTGCTTGAGGTCCACTTCTGCATTGGCTAGTCTGTCTACCACTCTATTTGCATCACTCCTCATGTTAGAGGTGATAATAGTTAGAGAGGGTTTGAGTAGTGATTGAAAGCTGTGGAGGGGACCCACCAGGCGCCAGCTGGGGGTGATCCTTTATGGATTGCTTCCATTAAGGATTTTGGAAGCTAGCTCAATTATGATTTTGGAGTCTCCTTCAATGACAAGGAAAGTGAGATTGTGGTCCAGAGCCAGTTGAACTCCTCTAATTAGACCCCCGATTTTCGCTGAGTTATTGGTGTCAAAGCCCAGGTTTTCGACTGTGATGTTGTGGATTCGGCCTTGGATGTCCCTTATCACTGCTCCCACCTCGGAGGGGCCTGGATTACCTTTAGAAGCTCCATCAAAGTTGATTTTGTGAAACCTTGGCGAAGGGGGAGACCATATCGAGGGGCTAACGATTAGGGAAGAGGGGGGGAGCTGGGGAGGAGAAGCAGAGGAGGAGAGTGTGAGGCCCCAGGAATTGAAAATCGAGGTCTCTGTTGGGTCAGTGGGGAGGTCTTCTTTGGTCCAGGGATGGATCTGGAGGGTTTCCTGGAGGTGCGAGTGAATGGTGGACCAAATGTCAGCTGGGGAGGAGGGTTGTGAGTGAAAGACTCTTTTGTTTCTTTCTTTCTAGAGTTGCCAAACTATAAAGCTTGGTAGGAGTTTCCAGATTTTGTTCAGGAGTTGGCTTTTGTAGGGTCCTGATCCCCAATTTTTGATCATGTTTATTAGGTTGCCTTTATCTCGATTTGTTCTTCGCAGGAGTGGCATGGTCCCATATTTATGCACCGATGGTGCAATTATTTAGGAGGTGCTCCATGGTTTCTGTCTGTTGATGATAGAGATGGTAGATCGAGGGGCCAATAAAGCCCCTTTTCTCAATATTTTCCCAAGTTAGGATCTTGTTCTGGAGAAGGAGCCAGAGGAACATTGAGATTTTAGGCTAGAACTTGGATTTCCAGACTCTGGTTTGGATGGGTTCCTTTGGCAGAGAATGGAAACCTTCCCGTAGGGCCTATCCTTCTTTGAGAGTGAAGTTTCCATGAGGTGAGTGCCCCCATTGTAGAATGTCAAAATCGTTGCTTGTGCGTATTCTTCATGGGGAGATTGCTTGCATCCATTTCTGCAGGTTGCAGTTTTATGTTGCCTGTAAATCCTGATGCATGGATTTCCAGGTTCTCCAGGGAGAGTTGTTTGGGGTAGGCACCCACATGTCGACTACTTTGGCGGCGATTAGATTTTGTATCTGATTTTCATAGTGCAACATATTTTCTTCTAACTGGAGGGGTGGCATATGTTGCCAGGAGTCAGTACAGAACAGGGCGTTTTGACCATTGTGGATTTCTGAGAAGGCATGTTCCTCCAAGCCACATTCTAGATGTTGGAGCCTTGTATTTTGTCTTGCATCCTGATCCAGTGGGCTTGTTGCGTATCTGGCACGTATTTGTGTTTCCAGAGCTTGGCCCATATTTATGTGGGGGTTTTGATCCATCTCCACCAGATTTTAGCTCCCATTGCATTGTTGAGTTTGCCAGGGTCACGAAGGCCCAGGCCTCCTAGAGATTTTGGTCTGCAGACTTTGTCCCAACTAACCAAAGCCCATTTTTTGTTTGGGTTGTGACCATGCCAGAGGACGTTCCTATGTATATTTCGAATTTTCTTTATTATAGATTGGGGGGCAGCTAGAGATGAAAAGAGGTAGGCAGGTATGGCTTGGAGAACATACTTTAGGAGGGTACTTCTAGCTAGGAGGTTGAGGGAGCAGAAGATCCAAGTGTTGAGATGATTGGAAATGGAGAACATGAGGGAGTCCCAGGAAAGGTTGCGGGTTGTTGAGTCCGAAAGGGGGAGGCCTAGATATTGAGTAGGTAGGGTGCATACAAGAATGGATAAAAGATGGGAGATATGTTGTTGGATGGCCTTTGGAGTGTTGAAGAAGAACAACTACGATTTAGCCAAGTTGAAGGAAGTATCGGTGGCTTCGCTGAAATTAGAGAGGATAGAGTTGAGCTTTTTAGCTTCTTGCACCATGGAGGTGTTCATGAGCATTGTGTCATCTATGAATTGACTGTGTGAGGCCACGGGTTGAAGCCCATGGAGAGGGAGGCCTTGCATGGATCCATTTTCAATGGAGGCTTTTATGTAGCATCCTAGGCCCTCTTTCATTATTACAAAGAGAAAAGGGGAAAGAGGGTCACCTTGCCTGATTCCCCGAGAGGGAGAGAAGGGTTGGGAGGGGGTACCATTGACCAGGATTGAGAAAAAGGCTGAGGTGATGAGGCTCATGATCCAATCTATCCAGTTAGTGTTGAAGCTGAATGCTGTTAAGACAACTCTTATGTAATGCCAACTTAGTTTATCAAATGCTTTGGAGAGATCAAGCTTTAGAAGCATACCTGGAGTGCGTGTTCTTTTGAGTGAGTGGATAACCTCGTGGACCAGAATGACGTTGTCCATGATTTGTCTTCCTTCAACGTACCCAGATTGCTCCTTTGAGATGATAAAGGGGAGGATTGGTTTGAGTCTTAGAACTATGACTTTAGAGATAATTTTGTAGATCACATTGTAGAGCGCTATGGGTCTAATTTTATTTGGATTGGTGACTCTCTCCTCTTTGGGTATTACAGTGAGGAAGGTGGCATTGAGGGCTGGGAGGACTTTGCCAGAGTTGTGAGATTCCTCAACCAGTTGCCAGAGTTCTTCCCTTAACATTGGCCAACAAGAGTGGAAGAAGTCTGTTGTGAAGTCGTCTGCGCCTGGAGCCTTGCCTATGGGTAGCTCATGTATGGCCTGATCTACTTCAGCCTGGATTATGGGAGTCATGAGGGCCTTGTTTTGTTCATAGGTGATGAGTGTCGGGATGTTGGTTGTCACTCTTCCGATTTCCTCAGTGCGATCCCCCAGGGGCTCTGAGAGGATTTCTTTGTAGTAGCCAGTGAGCTCCTGTGTGATGTCCTGGTGGGAGAGCAGGGCGTTGCCCTGAGAATTTTCTAGCTTTGTTATGCGGTTTATAAAGTGCCTGTGGATCATGAAGCGATGGAAAAATTTTGTGTTTTTTCCCCCTCCTTGAGCCATTGAACCCTGGATTTCTGTCTCCAGAGAATTTCTCCTTGTTTGATCCTTTCTTCTAGTTGCATCTTGATGTGTTGCTCCTCCTGTTGTTGAATTGGGGTGTAACCGATTTGAATATCCTGCGTCTATAGGGCTTCGAGTTTCTGTTTCAGGAGTTTTATTTCTTGGAAGATATTTCTAAATACTTCTTTGTTCCACTTTCACACTTGTTGTTTGAAGTATTTGAGCTTTTGTTGGAAGCAGTACATCTTGGTTCCCTTCTGGATTTCAGCTGTGTTCCACCAGTGATGAGCCATTTCTTGGAAGTCTGGGTGGGAAAGCCATAACTTTTCAAATCTGAAGGGTTTGAGGTTTGGGGTGGCCATAGTGTCAACCCAGAGCTGAACCGACCATTGGTCTGAGCCTGCTTTGGGGAGGATGTTGGACTCTATTAGCGGGCCTTCCAAGAGAAGGGTCTCCGAGAGAAGAAAGTGATCTAGCATGCAGGTGATTTATTGGGGCCCCAATCGCTTGTTAGTTTAGGTGAAGGTGTTGTTGCCATTTTCTATGTCTACCAGTTTGTGTTGATCAAGGAGCTCCTGGAATTTTATGTTGTCTTGTTCCAGTCGCTTCTTCCCACCTCTTTTTTCCTCCATTGTGAGGATCATGTTGAAGTCTCCCCCAACAATCCACCTCTAGTTTTTAGCTATGGAGCTGAGATATGCTATGTTCTGAAGAAAAATGTCTTTGTCCTGAATGTTCTGCGGTCCGTAGGCATTAGTGATCAACTTGTCTTTGTCAGAGCCTATGGCGATAATGGGTTGTGAGAGTTTCTGGAGTGGAAAATCCTTGGTCGAGAATGACCATTTCTGGGTTCCAGAGGATGGCCAGGCTACCTGCAGCACCTTTCGATTCTATGTGGTACAAGTTGCAAGTGCACCAACATCTTCTGAGTATTTCTTCCATGACCTTCCCCGCACATTTGGTTTCTTGGAGAAGGAGGATGTCCGGGTCTTCCATTTTGATGCAGTTTCGGAGAATCCTTTGCTTGGATCGTCCATTTAGGCCTCTGATGTTCCAAGTGATGACCTTCATGTTTAATAGTTTGATGGGTGGGAAAAGGAGCTCAGAGAGCTTGTGTATTTGTCCCGAGTTGATCATGTAGTTGTCGACTTCCTTTAGGAGCTGTTACGTAATTTTTCTGCCTCGTCTTTTTTTCTCCTTTGGGTTTCTTCTCGGATCTAAGTTTGGATCTCCTCTGATGCCCAGCCGTATGGTGGCCCCTGCTAATGAGTCCAAAAAGACCTTGTGGAATTTTCTAAGCTGATCTTTTGAAAGGGTTTGTAGGTCTTTTTTGTTGAGAGCTTCTTCCAGTCTGTCTAGGTCTATTCCCGCTAGGTCATGTTCATCCATTTCCATGACTGTGTCTTCTTCCTTTTTCGGTTCTTTTCCTAAGTCTTGGCGGATCTGTGGGTCTCCTGGGATCCCCGGGGTCAAGTGCTCCTTTGGTTGCTAGTTTTCCTTGTTATTGTTGTCTTCTATTCCCGTTACCTTATGGGGGTTTTCCACTTATTCTTCCTCTGGGATATTGATTAGGGATTCAAAGGAGTTGGTGTTGGGATTTTTCTTTCCATTGTTGGTAGCTAGTTTCTTCTGCGTTTGCCTTTTGTGATTCTACACCTGAGTGAATCCATCCTTTGGTTTTTCTTCCTCGGCTGGCTTGGGGGGGGGAATTGAGGGGGAAGTCTCTAAAGATATGTCCATGCTCATGACACTTTCTGCATCTGAATGGTATGTGTTTGTAGTCTATGGTTTGAGCCCATTCCTCGTCCTAGTATTCTAGGGTTACCATTCCTGGGAGGGCTTTGGATATGTCCATGCAGACACATATTCTAGCATATGAGGTGTATTTCCTTTGCTTGGTGGCTTCTGAGGATTTGATAGGCTTGCCTAGGGTATTGTCGATTCCTGATAAAATTTCTTCTAACCAAAACTCTTGAGCCAGGGAATAAAGGTGAATCCATACCGGGGCATATGCATAGTTTTCCTTTTCTGGGAAGAAGCGCTCAGTCCAAAAGCACAGATAAAGCCCCTCCGAGTTGTAGAAATAGGGTCCTCCTTCGAATACGTGGTCTTTGTCCTCCAAGTTGTATAATATGACTGTGAAGAACCCTTTGGAGCTCAACTAGAGCTTGTAATCCCCCTTAGGGTTCCACCAGGATTTGATCCAGCGAGCCAGGTCTCTTTCCGAGGGCCAGAGGCCAAGGAAATTGCCTATGAGGGTGTGGTCTCTCATGAACTCGGTGTGTTCACCTATTTTGTTGCTCTTTATGACGTATCGGGGTGCAGTTGGGGCTTGCGGGATGCATTTCCCTGATATCCAGGCCCGAGCTACTTTTGGATGCGAGGTCTCTGCATCCATGTTTGTGCATGTTCTTCCATGTGTTTCTTCCTGCATGTACTATTCTCGCAGGTGCGAAGGCAGTTCAAAGGACAACCGATGCATCCAAACATTCTCTAGATCATTTGTTGCAATATTTCCGTATGAGGGGGATTTCGCCCCCCCTTCTGCGTTCATTCTGTTGAGTCGGTCATAACTCCTGTGTAGAATGCGGCAGGTGTGTACAGAGGTGGTCGACAGATGGGCGGGGGGGGGGGTCGTTGAAACATGAAACCCTAAATGCAAATCTCTCCAGTCGGCCAATTTATTTTAATATTTAATACTATTTATTATTATTATTATTAATTTTTATTTATATTAATGATGTATATTAATGTTAAGATTATTAATATTAATAGTTATTATGTTTATTGTTAACATAATTATTTTACAGTTATAAGTTATTAATATAATTATTTTATAGTTATAAGTTATTAATATAATTATTTTATAGTTATAAGTTATAAAATTATTTTGGATCTGTTCTATCTTACTTTAGGATTCTCTAGAGATACTGCAACCCCAAAGTTCACATCCATATAAGGTAACTAGAGTGACCAGAGTGTGAAAGTGGCAGTTTCTCTTATCCCAAAGCCAAAGGTTCGTTGATTTACAATTGTTTTCAAGCCCATAATAAGTCTTCCACCCTCCATTTATCCTTTTCTCAACGCAATAGTTCCAATTGAGATTGTGGTGAATATTGATTCCAAGATATTTGTATGAAGACACTTCCTCCAAGATATTATTTTCATATACAAAAGTATCGTAGGTGATCTTTTTGGATTTAATTATCATAACCTTTGTTTTTTCACTGTTCACAGTCATGCCCATACTAGAGCAGAAGTCCTTGAGGATTATAAGTTGCTTACTTAGGTCATAGGGACTCTTTGTCATAAGAACAATATCATCAGCATAAAGAATAAGGATGATGGATGTACTAGTGAGAGTTGGGCCAACACAACCTTCATCGCCCAAACAATATTCTAACTTATCAATATATATGTTGAAAAGGGTAGGGGATAGGGGGAACCTTGTTTGACTCCTATATTACAATTAATTTCTTCCAACCAATCCTCAATGTTCCTAAAATTGGAAATAACTTTCTCATATAGCCTTACTACATCAACTCTTAACTCGAAAGGGACTTTAAACTCTTCTAACATATTCCAAAGGTTAGTCCTGGGCACAGTGTCAAAAGTTTTTTTCTAAAATCAATGACACAACAAAGGAGATCAGTGTTATCATTACAAACTCCTCTGAAATGATCATAAATGTAACAAGGTGGTCCATAATTGAATGGTAGCCTATAAACCCAACCTGGCCTTTAACTCTTTTTACATTGCTTTCTAGCCATGTACTGGTCTTCTTTTCCAAAATACTTTTGTATAGCTTAGCTAAAATGGGGATAATCATAATGGTCCTATAATTAGAGGGATTGTTTTTATCCCCATTTTTAAAAATAGGTACAATGACGCTTTGAGTCCAAGGTTTTGGGAAACCTTGCTAGATAGCTAAATTGAAGAGCTAAGTTGCATAGTTGGATCCCCTTTTAAGTATTATTTTTATATTATTCTTTCTCTTTATAATATTTAATTTAACCTCGTTAATTAGATTGTTTTTGTTTTTCTTGCTTTGATTCTTCATTCTTTTAGATTGTTTGTTTTTATTTTTAATTCTTTATTATTCTATTACCACTTTTTATTGATCCTTATTGTTATCAAACATTAATACTAATAGTAATATTTATTAATATTAATAGTCGTTAATATTTTATTTTTTTTGCTAGTTTGTCCATGACCTGTGGGACTAGCCTGTGGCTTGAGAAACCACGACTCAGGGGCATCTAAGTCATCAAAATCACCCGAGGATCGCACCCGGCCTGAGCCACACCAACCCTTAACATGGTTGAATTTTTTGTCCCCGCGAGTTTTGAACCGGTGACTTAACATCATGGAGTGCCTTAACATCACACTCTCTCACCGACTGTCCTACACCTCGGGGACTTAATAGTCATTAATATTAATATTAATAGTTTTGTTTATTAATTTTTAACATTATGATTTTTAATTTCCTTTTATTATCTTTTTTGACATTAATGTTTTTTTTGTTTTTTGAATTTATTTGTTCATTTGGTTTTTAGGTTTTAGTATTTTTTTTTGCTAACATCTTTAGCTTCTAGGGTTAGTCTCTACCTTTTCAATATTAATATAGTTATGTTACCTTCTTCTCTAATCGACTTGTTGTCCCGACGATGATTTGTTTCTGGATTTGAAACATTGACACGAAGAATGGATACTATGGATCTTTCGAAAAACTCTAAAAATTGATCTTACCACAAAAATCTCAAAGCCCAAATGTAATAGATTAAATTTTTCCAATAGTCGGTGTTCTTCAAAATGTATAGATGTACCATTAACATTGTGTCCATGCATACAAGACACACCAATATGGTGTCAATGCCCCTATACACATGACACATCGATTGACAATAATAGTTAAAAAAATCTTATCAACTTTATCTGTATCATGAGCACCAGTGACGATGTGTTGATAATAAAGTCACACCATTGCTAGTGCGTCTATATGAATAAGGCACACCAGTGATTTTTACACAATTTTTTGTAAAAAAAAAAATCAACTTTTAATAAATACTACAAATGGTGATTTAGTATAGATTGTTTATGTTGTGTGCGTGCACCTAATAAAATTTGTATGTAAATCAAAGATAACGATGATGAAAACTATAGAAACATCAAGTCAACATGTACTTCTCCGTACATGAGTGGGAGGCTCGAGAGAGGGAGCGAGATATGAATTGTTAGGGTCCCACCCTAACTTTTGTAGTTAGTAGAATAGATTGTCACTTAATGGATTGAATGTCATCTTTATTAAATAAAGCCCCACGAGGTAGTAGAATGTGAAACCAATAAATGTTAAGTGGCCTCATTAAAGAAGGTCCACTAGTTAGTGGTTGAGGCCTCATTAATGGAGGTCCATTATGTGGTTAGGGTTTCGGTTAATTATAAATTATATATAGTAGTAGAAGCTATGTAATGGGTTGTTAAGTGAATTTTATTGTATTTGGAGTTTTTCTCATGTTGGAGGTTCCCCCTTCAAGAGGCAAGTGAACATTGCATTCCGTTTTGAATATGAATAAAGGTTTTTATACTCTGTGTTGGGTCACCATTGTGTCATCTTTTTACTATTCAAATCATTCATTTTCGCATCATCCTCTCACCATTCATCACCATTTTTAACCATATTCCACCATGAATATACCAAAATTCCCTTACAGATGTTAAAGTGGATTATTGTCATATATTTATTTTATTTTTAATAAATTAAGAAGAATTATGCTTGGTTTTCTAATGATGGTTTATATAGAAATTTATTGTAGTCAAAGAGTGAATTCTTATAACAACTTCCAAGGTTGGCATATCTACACAACTCCAGGTGAAATTCTAGAACTAGGGTTTTGTTCCTAGACCTGTTGACATGGTTTTATGTTATCTAGTTCATACCCAGATTCAGCGTGGCCACCTCCAACTCATGATTAATGTTTCCAGTCAAATTTGGAAGCATTCATCCAGGCAACAATCTTTACACATAAATTATGGATCTATGACGACAAATCAGGAGATTGCACGACATGGGTTTTGTGCGGAATGTGCCCAATTAGGTGACATGAGCATATTTCTCACAAAATGCATGATAAGGGAGATACAAACATATTTTCAAAGGTATTTTTCATATATTTCTTGTTGCAGTTGTTTTTCAAATCACATGCCAAATGGAGCACCCAGCTCAGCAAATAAATTAATTCAACTTAAGTTCTGATATTTATGTTAAGACAATATCTTGTAAACAGATTACATCCTATATGGGATAGTAATCGATCCAATTTGTCTGGGGAATTATTGTATTTGTCGATTTATGACTTACATAGTTCATAAATTGGGGGATCAATTGTAATCCATTCCATCCTTTTTTATATAAATATATGGCCATGGAACAGAGCAGGGAGATGTAATATTAGATTGTGGTTATATATTTTGATTATTGTACTGTTGAACTTTTAATTCCATTCATACAAAGAGTGACTAAGTTGATTTTCTAAGACAAATTTGTGTGGATGTGATTAGTCCCTCGCGCTACAATTCTCTTGCAGCATGAAGCCAGTTGCGATGGCCCCTCAACTTGGCCAACACTGCAATTAAGTTCCTTTGCATAGTCTAAGATAAGTATCATTAGCTTGCACTTTGTTTTCTTTGAATTTCATAAATAATATATGATCGATTAAATGCTAGATTAGTTGTTGTTACTTCCATTCAATTACTTGCAGTCTGTGTGAATCTTTATGTTGTATATTTTATGCATCATTCCTTGCAAATAAAGTCTCCCATTGAAGGTTGAAATACAAGTCAAACTCCATATTGAATTGCAGGAACACTTGAATTTGATACAAGTGAAAGAATGCAATTCGAGCCATTAGAGTAACTATGCAATTATTGATCCAATGCTCCAAGACACCTTTGTGGAATATTAAGTTTATGCAACAGATTGCTTTCCTTTATTTCATCAATTTCTCTTATGTTTTAATTTGGAATTGAACATAGTAACCTATAGGGAATGGTTTTCATTGAATATTGGGACCTAATTTGATACACACGCATAACCACAAGAACATTTAATCAATGAAATAATGTGGTTCAATACCCAATAGCATTTAGGCAATCCTATAATCCAATGAAATTCTATAATTTTGTGGTTTAGTTTACTTGATTTTGATTTCAGTTTGGGATTTGAAGTAGTTGTTGGCATTCCTTTGTTAAGATTGGGCTCTGATCATGCACAGACTTTGTTTGCATCTCACAATCTTACGCCCCCAAAATTGATGATAAAATGTAACATAAATTATACGTATAATTTTTGTGACACTATGTTATTCTCCAATTATGGTTCTATTATTTGCTTTCCACAACTATATTTCCATCTATATTGTCTAGTTTAATTATTTTCCATAACTATATTCTATCTTTTTTGCTCTGAGTATTTTGTTTCAGCTAACAAGGAACACCACAAGTAGTATCAGAGCACTTTCTTGTGCCAACACTTGCTCCAATTTGAGAAGAATTTTTTTAGGTGAGAGACGTGTTTCAACATATTTAAATAACACAAAGATTTCTCGTTTAGTGGGAAAACCTACAATTGGAGAAGAAAACACGCATAAAATATAGGAGGTGTCATTTTGTTGGGCACCCTTTTAAGTTCTATTGGTACCCCTTTGAGTAATATTGCATCAGATAACACAAGTATATATAATTGTCTTTCACGTACCTCCAGGTATATCAAAATCCCTCTAGGTGCACCTAAACTAGCATTACATAATCCTATTGGTTGTCTTATTACTATAGTACACCAAGAACAACACTAAAGGAAATCACTCTCGCATACCATAGAATCAGGTAGTACATATAAGGGTATAATCCATCCTCCTTAGTTGGTGCCATGAAAGATTTGATCGAGTAATATTTTTGCAAACCCTCTAGTATATTAGAAAGATATATTAGTTGCCACTCCTTTGACACTAGGACCTTGCAAATCTTAGCCTCTTCCGACAAACCCTAGCTTCTGAAGAAATTAAGCATAAGAATATTAGGACAAGAAGATTGGTGGAAAAGGCCTCAAGCCATAATTCTCAACATTGTATTCATCTTAATGATACAAATATATAATACAATAATGAAACCACCTCAATTGTTCTCACATCGACACCTCATCAGGAGATAAGGTCAAATGAGGAAGTATAGGAATCTAGAAACACACTTAGGATAACAACTATATCCTAGCATGTAAAATATATCAAAGGTGGTATACTAAGACTTAATGATTGTATATGAGAAAGAGGCTAACATTCCCCCCCTCAATCATAAGTCTAAGAAATAATACTAGCAAAGAAGGTGCATCAAATGAGATCATATAAGAAATCAGGGCATATCAACTAGATGACAGACTTTGTTGATTTCCTGGTACTTAGGTTGTTACAATGACGCAACACTTGCAAAAATATCTCCATACAAAACATATCTCTGAGGATTTTTAACAGGTTATGTAGGCCAGACTACGGCGTTAGAACTGTTGTAGTAGTCGATAAAGAGATTTATGAGATCAAAAAACATTACAGCCTACTACCAAAAGCATGGACATCGCAAAATCCATTCATTGCAATTGAACAAAAACATTAAGAATCCAAGATCGATACCAGCGAACTTGGTGAAGGGTCAACTGGTTTGTTAATATATCCTTGAAAGAGGTCAAATCAGGTTCGGAAAATGACTGTGGGCATTGGGCAAAGTGCCATCCTATGGCTGGAGAGTCGGCTCACACAAGTCGAGTTCATGGATTTGAAATCTCATTTTATGCATATGAAAACAGACATGGGGATTGCCAAATTTGCATTTTCAAGAATGAAAAAACCTAAAGCTTTTCAGGAATTATCACAGAGAAAAAAAATCAGATACATATTTGTTGAAGGGTATTCAGATCAGATAGATTGGCGAGGGGCAAGGAGATTAAATCACAAGATGAAAATACAAATAAAAGTTTGTTACCTCTTTCTAGTGGGATCCTTCTCACGGATAACAACACAACATTCAATTTGATTCAAAACTTTAAACAACCAAACCATATTTGATTTCCCTTGATCAGCGTTGCAACCATCCAATCTGATTTGCGCCTAGCCTCATTATTAATAGTAATCACTGAGTAATTTGAGTAATCACTGGTTTCCTCGATGATGTAGCTCATGTGCCAATTTGCACATCTTTGTTGCATGCTCTTGCTGCACCTCACCTTCCATGGAAAACTACCATGGATCTCAATATTACCAGGCCCTTAAGAACTATATTAGCTCTAATACGAATTGAAGAAATTGAGCATAAGAATATTAGGACAAGAAGATTGGCAGAAAAGGCCTCAATCCATAATTCTCAACATTGTATTCATCTTAATGATACAAATATATAATACAATAATGAAACCACCTCAATTGTTCTCACATCGACACCTCAAGGTCAAATGAGGAAGTATAGGAATCTAGAAACACACTTAGGATAACAACTCTATCCTAGCATGTAAAATATATCAAAGGTGGTATACTAAGACTTAATGATTGTATATGAGAAAGAGGCTAACAACTTCTTTGCAACATAGGTAGAAAAATTCCTACACACTCTGCAATATTAAGAATTTGGGAATTTCATTAATGGAGTAATACTTAGTAAGGAGTAATACTCAAACCAAATAAAATAAAAAAAATTGGGGCCCACCAAAACTGTTGCAGGAGACCTAGCTCAACAAAATCCTTGTGTGGCATTGATCCCCGTAGTGTCACTCTATAGTAACTATTTTTTTTATGGACCCACTAGTACCATTGTTTGTGGTCCCTCTCAATAGATTCCTCTTTGGAAACTAATCATGTTGGCTAACCTCTTTGGTGGACCCAAGGTCCCATGACAAACACCCATAGCATGTCAACCATGGAGGAAGTACATAAAATGGTTGAGTCTCTCACCTAGTCAATTATCTAAATAGAAACTAATATGTCTTCCTTCACTACACAAGTTGGCCTTTGTTTTGATGAAATTGTGAAGCTAAAGGGTAAGCATGAGGAGGGTGACAATGATTTTGGTGAAGGATCCCATAAAGGTAAGAATATTGAGGAGGATTAAGGTCTCAATCGTAACTTCTTATTTTCTGACTACTCTCACAATTTGATGTGGCACTTTCCTAAGGTTGATTTTATTAAGTTTGATGGGTCAAATTCGATTGTTAGGTTGACCAAATGGAGTAGTACTTTTCTCTTTATGGCATAGAATATGACATATTGAAACTCCAAATAGGTGTCCTCTATTTGGAGAGGGAATGTTGGTAGTGGTGGAAATGATATAAAAAAACACATCTATGAGTCACTACATGGAGGCAATTTGTTAAAACCTTGTTTTATGAATATATTAGAGATACCAACTTTTTGGGCCAACTTATGAAATTACACTAACTAGGCATGGTTGAATACTATATTGATTCTTTTGAATGATTGTTTGTTAGAACATCAAATTTAAATGGTGATTTTTTTAAGCTATGCTTTATCAGTGGTCTTAAAGAGGAAATCAAAGCCCACGTAGAGATGAATCGCCATGCTACTTACATGGAGGCTATTGAGCTTACTCTCCATGCCCAAGTTATAACATATGCTCAATCCAAATGTCCCACCTTTACTTCACCTACTCACCCAAATATGGTGGCTCCTCAGCAGCTTTCCCCGCCCCTTTAGGTCCATATGTTGACACAGGTGGAAATGGAGAAACATCAACTCAAAGGTCTATGCTACAATTGTGATGAAAAAAATTCTCTAGGGAATAAATGTAATGAACATAAATTATTTATATCCATTTCTAATGATGAATTCGATGGTGGAAATTAGGAGGAAGTCCCTCCCATCACTAAGGGAATTCCTCTTCCTGACCAACCCAATGAAGAACCCCAAATCTCCTTTCATGCTTTGACTAATCTTTATTCTCCTCATACATTAAAGTTGGCAGATTATATCAAGCAGTGGAAGGTCATTGTCTCAATTGATAGTGGAAACACTCATAATTTTATTCATTGTCATGTTTCCCAAGAAACACATTTTTATATCCATGTTGTTAACAAATTTTAGAGTATGGTTGCTAATGAGGTATCTATAGAATGTGGTGGATGATGTGAAAATGTGAAACTTCAAATGGGTGAGTATTCCTTGACAACTCACATGTTTTCCATTGAAATGGGTGGTTGTGATATTGTTTTGGGAGTTGAATGGATACGAACATTAGACCCCATCACCATGGATTTCCTATAATATACACGATTTTTCAAAAGGATGGTCATTCCTACATGCTAAAAGGTATCAAAGCAAGCTCTTCAAAAATAATCAGCTCCCACTACATGGAAAGAATTATAAAAAAGGGATATTATGGCATTATTGCACACTTCCACACCATTCAAGACTTTGCAGACATTTATCATCTAGTTCATCTTGATTTGTAGTTAGTATGGACAAACACCAACAAGTATTTGAACATCCCCAAGGATTACCATTCCCACAAGGCAAGCATGATCATAGCATCCCACTACTTCTCAATATCCTACCACCTAATGTGCACATGTACCATCATCATTTTTCCCAAAAAATGAACTTGAAAAGATTGTACATGAGCTATTAGATGCCAGTATCATCCATCCAAGTACCAATCCCTATTGTTATTTGATTTTCACAGTTCTTAAAAAAGAAGGCACTTAGTGCATGTGTACCAATTTGTGAGCTATTAACACCTTGATAGTTAGATATACATTTCTCGTTTTGGTCATTGATGATATCTTAGATGAGCTACATGGAGCACAATTATTTACCAAACTTGATCTTCGCTCTGGTTATCACCAAATTGATGTGAACCAAGCCAATATTTCAAAATAGATTTATGCACTGATGAATGTCATTACAAGTTTTTGGTGATGCCTTTTGATCTTTGGAATGCCCCTTCCACCTTTCAGATCCTCATGAACCACATCTTTTAAGTCCCTTCTATGTTGTTTTTTCCTAGTCTTCTTTGATGACATATTGGTCTATAGCAAAACATGGGAAGCACATGTGGTAGATGTGGATTAGGTCTTACAACTCCTCTATAATCACCAATTTTTCCTCAATCATTCTAAATGTGCTTTTGGTGCTTTCAAATTTGATATTTGAGCCACATTGTTAGTGGGGAGGGTGTGGGTGTTGATCCCAAGAAAATTGAGGTGATGAAAGATTGGCCTCATCCCAAGATTATCAAAAGTTTGAGTAGTTTTCTTGGCCTCATAGGTTACTATAGGAGTTTTGTCTAGAAACATGATAAATTTGCCACTTCTCTCACCACCATCCTAAAAACGAATGCCTTCAATTGGACTAAGGAAACTGAACAAGATTTTCAGACTTTAAAAGTTGTTATGTGTACCACATCAATCCTTCCCCCACCTGACTTCAATAAATGATCTGGATTTGATCATAATATAATTTTCCATCTATCTTGGTACTTTATGGGTGGAAAAATTGAAGGAATTGACTTGCAGGGCTCATTTTAGTGGCAAATCCCAGTTTGGAGATTTGGGGTTTGGAACCTTCTAGATCCACTTTAAGGCATCAAATGACATTTTTGGGGGGTAACAAAATTGCAAGAATAACTCAAATCTCATTGAAACTATTATATGCACCAAGACCTTTCCATTTGTGCACAAATCACCTCAATCAGAGTTCGTACGCAGAAGTTATGCCTCCCACAAGTTGACCTACTTTGTTGACCACCATGGTATGAATAGATGCCACATCAACCCCCATTAATCACACATGTGGGGATAGTCATGTGTGGAATTTCAAGAACATTCTAAAAGGTTTGAATCCTTATCATTGATTGAGGGTTGAGGATGCAAAAACCCTAACCCTAAACGATTATCATGTTATGTTAAATATCGGGCCACTAGGAAGAAAGGGGGTTCCATTCTTTAGCATTGTACTTGTTCCATACACTAGTACAAAATGAGAGATAAGTGACCACGAGACCAAAAAATTTGGTCACCATAGTTTTTTTCAAGGGATAAATGACCAAAATTGATAAATTTCAGTGAGCTAACTAAAAAATACCAAGATAAATGACCACTTTTCGTCATGGGATAAAACTAAACTAAAAAAAAAACAAGATAAATGACCAAATTTGGTCACAATATATCTAGACTAAAAATGACCACATAACAATTGGTCATTTTTAGTTGTGGATCAGTCTGGTAATGGAAAATTGCAATTTTGACAATGAATTTGTACAATTTACTAAATTCTAACACTGCAGATGGATTCAAAAACCCCTTTCTAAGACTGCATATGGGTTCAGAGAGAATCCATCTGCAATGTTAGAAAGGGGTTTCTAAATCCATCTGCAGTGTTAGAATTTAGTAAATTGTAGACCCGCTCATGTGTCACAACTCAACTATTGACACCAAATTACCTATCATGACGATGTCCTAGCTGTGAGTTGCTATGGCTAATATTATATCATCATCTTGAAATTAATTCCCTAATTAGGAACTAATTAATTACTTTGAATTAATAGATCGACCAACCATGGGAATTATTCCATATAGTTAATTATTAGACTTTATATTGCACAATATTGAGAGATTTAATTTGAGGGGCTTAGGAATAGTTATAAAAATTATTCATAAAACACGTGTAAATTAAATGGGTACTTGTTCATTAATCTACCATATCAAGAAATGAACCAATATTGAAAGTTTATAATATAAAATATTACAAGTTTATAATATGAAATAAAATTATATTGGAATTTTTTATAATATAAAATAAAATTATTATTGTACTTACTTATGAAATATTGTATATTGGAAGGTTATGGCATGATGATAGTGTATGTGCTCTGAAAGTAATAAGGTGTTTTCATAGCATGTGGAATGATAGTGCATTTCGACTCATAATTTTTCAACATTGCAATTACTCCATTACCAGAAGCCCGTATCGATCGACCTGGGGAAGCGAGTAGGGTTATGGGGAAGCGAGGAGGGTTATCGAATGACCTTGGGAAGCGAGGGGGGTTATCGACCGACATGGGTAATCCAGCAGGGTTTTACATACATGATATGCCATGGTTGGCTTCTCCATCCGTTAATGGAATTCACCCAACGTATTTCATGTTAATTGGCGGGAGGGTGCTAAAAAACTAGGGTAAGGGCTTGATTTTAATCTATACGAGTGATTTACTCAATTCACTGGCCGAGTTATCCACTCATTAATGGATTTTATGTTGTTCATAATTGGTTAATTTTCAGGAAGGGCGTGATAACCGAGTTTAGGGTTAATGGATTTTATGTTGTTCATAACTGGTTAATTGGGGGGAAGGGCGTGATAACCGGGTTTAGGGTTGTTATTAAGTGACGACCGTTGAATTTTTTTATTGGGTTACACTATATATTCACCACTGGTAATAGAAATGGAGAAGCCAATTGCAACAAACATAACTTGGAGGCTTTTGAAGAGGTGAGCGAAGGATTCTTTAGTAGCAGAGCTGAAATCCACGACTTCTCCTTCTCAGGTTAGTCAATTTGGTCTCAGTATTCTGTATTTATTAAATTTATGAATGCATATAAATCTCATGGATTCGAAGCTCAATTCAAGAAGAGAAATATCATGGATGTTAAGTAATTTCTTTTTTCCTTATTAGCAACCCATTTCTTTATAAATTTCTCAAAAAATTGTCTCGAAAATAAATAAAGGTTAGTGTTTTATGGTAGGCATTGAATTTTGTTATTAGGGCGTAGGTTTGTATTGAAGTGCATTGTTTGGATATTAGTTTATATTGAATTGTTTATGCAGGTTTATATCTACCTCATTACTTGTTTAGTGGTATGTGCTCACATTAATTTAGTTGGAATTTTTCTCTATGATCTAGTTGTGTTGGACGTTGGCAATGATTTCTTTACTTTGATGTCTGGTTGTGTCTTGATACTCTGATTGCAAATAGGGCATAACTTACATGCCTACGAGAATTACAATTTTGTGTCTTGATTCCTTTTGGTTGGTTGTGTGTCTTGATACTCTGATTGCAAATAGGGCATAACTTGTGTGTCTTAATACTCTGTTTTCACTTGTATGTGCATATTGGAAGTATTTGGAATTGAAATAATTAGGAACTAAATAAAGGATGCTTCTTATAAATAGACAACATCATAAGTACATTTCCAATTAATCACTATTGAAAGGAAAATCTCTAAATATGTGCATATTACCTCAAAGGATGACAAGGATCTCTACTGAAAGACTAGTTCACAGAATATGTATTTGTAGGTGTAACCACTTAGAATTGTCCCGAAATGAGTCGTCTAGTAATTATTTAAAAAAATTACTTAAGTCACTAATATTCTCTCTCTCTCATTTATGGAATAGTGCATGCTAGTCTGAGGGGGGTGTCTAACTTACTTTGAACCTACAATTACATGTTGCTCTGCAATCAAATAATTCAAAATCTACAATACTAATTCACGATCAGCAAGAAAGCAAATTAGATTTGCTCAAATCAATATTTAAAATCACACAAATCTTAATTTATTACTCTGGCTAGTTCTGTAAAGAAAGTTGCAGATATGCAATGTAAGTGAGCAAATTTCACAAAGAGATATTCCAAAGTCAATGGAGAAAAACAAAGATCTGAAGGTCTCTTGGAAAAATTAGCAAACAATTATCTTAAAATGATGAGTAAAAACCGTCAAACAATGAGTAAATTACTCTAATCTAATCTCAATCGCTCATTGGTGCCTTAGTTGAGAAGGGCATGGAATATGGACAAGAGAAATACCAATAAGGAAAAAAATCTCACCAGTAAAAGGAACTTACAAATTTAAGTCCTAAAGCTCAAAGTACATTATGTTGTATTAATAGTCAAAGGAAGCTTTAATTTCCAAAAATTATTAAAGCAAGAGATATTACAAGATAGAATTATCATGCCATCAATATGCTCGAATTGGTCTCCAAGGATGATGATCTTTCTGATATTATCACAAGAGCAACAAGTACATGGATCTAGGAAACATCAGATTGACTTCACATCCATGAAAAAGTCTTATAGGGATCTGGAGAGCAAACCTAAAGACTTTTTTTCGCTCACACCACTCAACAATAAGTTCTATGGAAGCAATGTGAGAGACTCAATGAAATCCAAAAGACTCGAGTTTGGAACTGAGAACTGGAACTGAGATGAAAACTAGAGGCACCAATAATCTGCTTCCTTCAACTCCTTAAATATTTGATCCTTAATCCAATTGTTGAATTCATTTAGCAAAAACCCTAGAAACAAAATTAGTTGTCATGAAAGGTCAGCATTATTAGAGTTATAACTTATCATGAATCTCACCAATAAAATCTAAGCTCCACTGTTGAAAAGGAGATTTTACCACTACATGCTCCAAAGATAATGTTGGAAACTTTTGATTTCCTGTGAAACAATAACAAGGTTTACAAGCTCTAACATATTGATTTACTTCAGAAAACAGAGTTGGTCAGAAGTAACCTGCTCAAAGTATCATGTGTGTTGTAGTCTTGGCTATGAAGTACCCACCACATACATTATTGAATTCCTTCATGATCTCTTTTGCAATGTTTGAAGTAGATGTTTTCCAATTAAAAATCACGATAACAAGGAATTTTCATGGTTGACCTAAACCTTTTGGTTGGTGGCATAGTTTGTCTAATTCTGAAATATAATCAAATTCTACAAGCCCTGCCACATCTTTACCTGTAAAAATTTTTGCACTTGTATGATTTGGTGGCTAAGAGAATTTTTTTCTTTGGACTTATACCTATTTTGTAAGGTTTTTGTTTGAATGCAATATTACCCTTTTGTTCTAGATTGAAGGCCTGCAATTCCTTTTGGTTGGTTGAATGTATTGATACTCTGATTGCAAATAGGGCATAACTTACATGTCTTGATACTCTTGGTTGGTTTCATGTCTTGATACTATGATTGCAAATATGGTATAACTTGTGTTTCTTGATACTCTGATTGCAAATAGGGCATAACTTGTGTGTCTTGATACTATGTTTTCACTAGTATGATTTAGTGTCTTGATACTCTGATTGTAAATAGGGCATAACTTACATGCCTACGAGCATTACAATTTGGTGTCTTGATTCCTTTTGGTTGGTTGTGTGTCTTGATACTCTTATTGCAAATAGGGCATAACTTGTGAGTCTTGATACGATGTTTTCACTTGTATGATTTAGTGTCTTGATACTTTGATTGCAAATAGGGCATAACTTACATGCTTACGAGCATTACAATTTATGCTTGAATTGATTAATGTGAAAGGAACAGAGAGGATATTGAATTCAATATTATTATAGTCTAATAATAAGTTCTTCAGTGCAATACCAAAAAATAACTTAGTGGGTTTTAGGAAAAAATATTAGTGTTTGAAGTAGATGTTTTCCAATTAAAAATCATGATAACAAGGAATTTTCATGGTTGGCCTAAACCTTTTGGTTGGTGGCATAGTTTG
>ML787669.1:628827-643205 GCA_009831015.1 Picea engelmannii | reverse complement strand
AAATAACTTAGTGGGTTTTAGGAAAAAATATTAGTGTTTGAAGTAGATGTTTTCCAATTAAAAATCATGATAACAAGGAATTTTCATGGTTGGCCTAAACCTTTTGGTTGGTGGCATAGTTTGTCTAATTCTGAAATATAATCGAATTCTACAAGCCCTGTCACATCTCTACATGTAAAATTGTTTTCACTTGTATGATTTGGTGGCGAAGAGAATTTTTTTTCTTTGGACTTGTACCTATTTTGTAGGGTTTTTGTTTGCATGCAAGATTACCCTTTTTTCCTAGATTGAAGGCCTGCAATTCCTTTTGGTTGGTTGTGTGTCTTGATACTTTGAAATGAAATTAGAATCTAGACATTTGTAGTAGAAAAAGTGTTTGTACTTGCATACTTATTTGTCTAGATCAAAGTTTTTATTTTGAAAGGGAAGTTCACTACTTTTGAAATGTAAATATAATCTAAAAGGTCTATTAGACTTATATTTATATTAATGTTTGTTCTTGGTTGATTCTTTGGTCGAGTCATTTTTTTTTTCAAGGGGGGGTCTTTAGGAGAGATTCTAAAATGAAAACAAACTCTAGACGCCTCAATATAATTCTACTTATAGTCGTGTTTGTGCTTGGATGATTCTCTTGTTGGGGAATTTCTTTGAATAGGAAACTTGTGTGTTGATTTTGGAACATAAGCACTTCCATTCACAATAGATACAGGGACAGATAAATATACATCAATAATTAGACAATTTGGATCATTATGTGAATTCCAAACATTAGATCTACTACTAGTTTTCTAAGTATATCCATCAAATCGATGGTCTTGGGAGGGTTCCACCACATCCAACTCTTTGATTTCCTTTACCATATTTTCTTTCTTCTGCCATATGTGTAATTATCTTAAACAAAATAAGGATTTCAGGTACAAACCTAGGCAATTCTTTAGGTGGAATATTTACACCATACATTCCAATGAATGTGAGAAAGGTCATAAGGGAGTAATCCCCAAGCATATGACCAAACTTATTTTCCAATAAATAAATAGTACTACAATAGATGTTATGCCTACACCCTAGTAATCAGATAAGTATACTCTAACATGATCTATTCTAGTCTCTAGGAATTGGTTTTGATATTACATTTCAATTCAAGATGAGATAGATGAAAAGAGTTGAAAGTAAGATTAACATATTGGTGTCATATTCAATGCAGAAAATTGAAGATGAGTCAACGACCAGTTTTGTCAACGACTGAATACCATGCACATGATGAGAGAATAGTCAATGAGAAGAGCTTGGAGAAATATGCATTTCATTGTAATGATTGTCTCAGAGGGAATATGAGAAGAAGAAAAGTGATTTTTGAACATATGTTGAGATTCGATCATAGAAGTATAAGCCCTTTCCCTCAAAATAGTTATCCAAATAGTATACCATTGAAAATCATGAGATGTAGAGGAACCAAACATAGATGAAGAGGAAACAAATGTAGATGAACATGCAACAATGTTAGATGAAGAGATTGAAGTTCATAGAACGATGAATGAGGATTTCAAGGATGATTGGAAGAAATTGATGGAGGATGATTCAAAACATGTGTATGGTACTTGCAAGTTAAGTCATTTGACAACAATCATTCTAATTCTTAATTTGCAAATAGTGCATGGTTGGACAAATGAGAGTGCTGATGATTTATTGGCATTGTTACATCGGTCGTTACCACCCGACTCCACATTGCCAAAAAAATGGAGTGCATTTAAAACATAAATCACTAAGCTAGGCTTAGGGTATGAGAACATCCACACATGTGTGAATGGTTGTGTATTATTTCGCAAAAATCATGCTAGTGAGATTGAATGTCCACAATGTAAAGAACCTAGGTATAGACCAAGGTTGAAATCAAATTCAACACCTAGAAATATTCTTCGCCACCTTCCAATAATCTCGCGGTTACTTTGAATGTATAGATGTCGAGACATTGCTGAGCTTATGCAATGGCATGCCAAAAATAAGAGCATCGATGGGAAACAATGGTTTGTGGTTGATTCTAATATGTGGATGTAATTTGACAACAAATGGCCATGTTATGGCACAAGTTGTAGGTGGGGCAAAGCTCTACCCAAGCAAGGAAAAAGTGCTACAACTGTGGAATCCTACACCCAATGTCACCTCGATGTAGGTCCCACACTTCAAGGGTGACTAGGTCACTCTAAGGAGGCGATCCCAGTGACCCTAGGAAGATTGAGATGGATATAGAAGGAAGTGGAAATGGAGCCCCTATAGGTCAAGTCTAAATGGAATGGAAGGTAAGGAGAGATGCCTTGTAAGTCAAGTAAAGGTTGTCCCACAAGTATAGTGTTTTTTCGGATGATTGTACCTACCCGAGACACAAGAAAACACACCTTGCAATAGTATATGTTAGTTGGATCAGCAAGAAAAAGATAAATCAGCAATAAAAAGATACTATAATCTGCTCAATAAATGTTAAGGATCAAGTAGAAAAAGCAAGAGAAAAACTAGCAATTGACTAGTGAAACTCAAGGTGAAAGAACTAGTACTCTTAGCATAAAAGATAAGGTTGTTGTAAACACTTGTCTGCAGCAAATTATATCAGCCGTAACATTCAATGTATTTGAGCAAGAAAATCAGCCACTAGAATCCCCTCAAAATTTTCCAGAAAGTGCGCTAGGACAAGTAAAGTGCGCAAAATTTGAGCCAAAACCAATGGTTGAATAAAGAGTTATTTGAGCAAGTATGTTAGGGTTTTTTCAGCCCTAATGGATGAATATGAAAATTTGTAACAACAGAAATAAGTATCCCTTAGATGAGAACACCCTAGTGGTTGTGAGGTGCCCAATACACAAGGAAAACAATCCACTTTTGCAAGAAGTAAAAAGACCGAAATTCATGTTTCCCAATGTAATAATTTTATATCTCCAATGCAACAAATCAATTACTAGTGCATTTAATATTGGGTTAATGGAGTCACAAGGATCTTATAGAAGCTACCTCCTTGGGGGTGTAATCCATTTTACTTCCCAAGGCAAGTTTATCTAAGCTAGGGTTTAAGCTAAGAGGGTGTATGCCCTTATACTTCTCTTAGCAAACCCTTGATTAATAAGATGAAGAAAATAACAATTGTGAAAGCTATGGTGGGGGTGTATGCCCTTATAATTCCCACCTATATCCTAGCATAAAACACTTGAAATTGAAATAATGATAGCATAATAGTAGAAAACCATACCAAGATCAAGAGAAATACCAAGACAAATCACCACAATAGCTAGAAATGCATCATCCAAAGATAGCGCTAGGCCTTTTTCCACCAACCATTCATAAAATCAGCCATACACAAGTGCAAAATAACTAAAATAGCCAAGGAGGCCGAAATTTCATACCAAGTCCTCTTGTGAGAGGAAATTTATGATTTGAAATGAGATCTTATGATTTCTATTTATACAAAAAATAGCCAACATGGCTTGTCCACAAAATAACAAGTAAAACACAAGATTATGTGTCAACAAACCTAATCTTTCCCCCTTAACACAATAATATTAAACAATTCACTTAAAATTTCATCTTTTGCACAAATTAAACCCTAATTAAGGATGATGTCACCCCTTTAGGGGACGTTTTGCCACATTGAGGAGGTCACTGGTGCTGGAGAAGGATGGAAGGGCCTCCCAAGGTCATGTTTCAAGCATCTAGATGATATCTTCTTGGTGAAAAACCTCTTCTCCTCAAAACTTCCAAGTGCAAGTGAGTGACACCTCACCACCAAGCCCAAACCCCCAATACCATGACATCATGCTAAAAAATGGGACGTTTTTTCCCTCCTGGGAAAATTGTTTAGAAATAAATGGGTGGGATAGGTCATTGAAGTCATAATCAAGGCCATCCAAGTCATCTCTCTCTTATCTAGCATGGAGGCCCCTGAAATCCAACCTATGGGCTTGTAGCCCCATGGAAGCCCAAGCTAGGTTTTTTCTCCCAAAAATGTCCACCAACTAAGTCCTGCAAAAACAAATGGACACACCCTCCAAGGATCTCAAGTCATAACATCATGATAAGTGGATCCAATCAATAAACAAGTCATCTAAGCATGTGCATCAAATATTACCATTTCAAACAATTAACAGCTCAAAGACACTATGTGACTTGTCAAGCTCAAGTATGGGAGGGTTGACGAGGTGTCCTATTGGGTAGATCTTTCCTTAGGTCAAGGAGAACCTCCAAGAGGTCCCTCTCTAAGACATGTAAAGTGTATGAGGTGGATGGGGTCAATATTCAATGGGCATAGGGTTCATGAAATACTAGGGGTCATAGTGTCTCATTCATGGGTTCCTTTGTAGAGGGTGTGTGATACCTTCGTCCACAATGCATTTTTTCCAAGCCCTTTATTTTCCTTTTATCTTTCTTTCTTTATATTTTCTTTATCACAAGGAGAGGTTGAAGGTCACTGCCCGGGCGTGGTGACCAAATGGTGGCAATGTCACCCACAAATGCCTAATGGAAATGAGAAGGTTGGCTCATGATGAGACCCCCTTTCTCTCATCCATGCAAATGAGGGTCACTGCCCTGGTTTGGTGACCAGATAATGACAATGCCATACCACTAGATATTCATGGACATGATAGGTCGGCTCATGATGATACCTCTTATTCTTCAATCTACCTTTCAGGTATTTCTTTGTTATATTATGGGTCCCCTTTTATTCAAAGATAAGTGTTTTATTTTTTTCTTGGGTGATCCCTAGGTGAAGCATCCAGAAGGTTCATAAATGGATTTTATTTTTTACCCAACACCAACCCCTCTGGGCCTTTAGCCCCTTCTTCCCATAAAATGAGGGACAACCCCTTCTTGGGTCAATACACCCTAAAATCCCAAGAGATAAGAAAACATAGGGAAATAATGATGGAAAATGGTAAGTATGGTCGAGAGCACTACGATGGATAATTGATAGATTTCTCAGTGGAAAACCCATTCCCAAAGAAGACCACTTAATAGGGCACAATGTGAACCACCAAGGTGAAGCACGGAAAAAGGCATAATGGCCAAGCACATATAATGAAATCTAGAGAAATCTAAGATACAACATAATCAAATGGCTTAGGTATTGAAATGTTTCTCACCATAATATTGACTTGTACCTCATGGAGCAAGGCCCACTGCCTTCCAGAAGCCAACTGGTGTGGTGGATTCCATCTGTAAACTTGTGACCATCTGTGGTGGTGAGTGGGTTTTCCATTTGTGCAAAGTGTATTGTTGGTCATGTAGTCTATCGGCACTCATATCTATAACCTGAGGGCCTCGAGACATCATCTTCTTAGTTATCCATGAAATGGGGATAACATCTGGCTCCTACTTGGGGAAATGTGATCGTTGTAGAGTGCATGAGAACCGTAGCATATCCTGGTAGACATGTGCCTGCAAGTAAACATCAAACTATCAAGTGCGGGATGGCATACTCATCCTTGTTCTCATATATCAAAACCCACTAAACTAGAAAAGAAAATTTTGACATTTTTTCAAAAATTTATAAACTAAGCATGAAATCAATATGCAAGTAGAGTAGAATGAAAAATTAAATGCATCTAAACTAGTATGAGTAATCAAGATGCAAATGCGGGGAATCAAAATGACTTACCTACTTACCTAATCCACGAGCCCTAAAGAAGTCATGTGACCTGGATGTGAGGTTGGAGAAGAGACCCATTTATGGGTAATGACATATTTCTCCCGTCTAATGTCATTATATAGTACCTTTCTTTGTCAAACTTCTTTCTAATGATGTAAGGGCCAAACCATGGGTTATTGTCTTTTTGTTCATGTCTGGGCTTGCCCTTTCTGTTGTCTCGCATGAGCACAAGAGTTCCTTCTTTGAAATCAGAGAAAGGTGTAGTCTCATTGTAAGGAGGCTCTGTGTGGACAGTATCTTTGACGATCCTTTCACTTTTCTCATATTCCCTTTGTATAATATGAATAGATTTTGGCTCTTTATGATGATACTGTGCATCCCTTTTTTTATCCGTATATGGTAGAAACAATTCCACTGCATCTTCCTCCATGAAGGGTAACTCATATGGATCATACTCAAAAATCTGTGGAGGTATATCATGGTAGTGTTCGCTAACATAGTTGTCCCCTATTAGGTTCATCACATGTGTATCTTTCTTCTCCTTGTTATGCAGGATTTCATATGTGCCATAGCCCATGGGAATATATGCATGTGTAAGGTTCATACTAAGGAAACCTCCAAGGACTGAGGACCAAGTTCATGACAGGAGAATCCCCCAGGCATTAGGGACATCGATCACCAATATGTCCATGAAGACGCTGATATGTGGAAAATCTATCAAAAATACCTCAACGTCTTCACGTACTCCCAAGACATCAAATCTTGTGGAATCAATACCACATACATTTCCATAAGGTCGAGTTGTCTTTATACCAAGTTGTTTCATTACCTTCAAAGATATGACATTTGTTGAGGCCCATGAATCAAGCATGCAATTGTTTAGGCGGAGGCCATTCATGCCTAACGAGATATAGAAGGGAGGATTATTGTCCTTTGGCCGATTGAGATACATACTATTTAGTAAAATGGGAGGATCCTCTTTCTCAGCTGGCACCTGTAATATCCTCAAATTTTCTCTTTTCACAGAAGGAATATTACACATCTCTATTACCCAAACTATCATATTCAGTTTTCCAAACATATTTGCAACATATATAAATGAATATCATCTACAGGAGTTGGATTATGAAGCAACTCACATACCAGTGGTTGTGGTGGAACCACCTTTTTGGCTGGTGGAACTGGAGTGTCGGGTTGTGACGGAGGGGCTGAAGCATTTTTTATTTTGTAGACTAGAATTTCCCTCCACTTTAGTTCCTTCTTCTGATCATCTGTCAACTTGCTTAAGGCCTAGATTCTCCCCTCTCTTTCTCCTATTCTTCTGGATTTATCGACCATATCTTGAGCAGTCTGTTCTTCATTGAGATTGCAAATCATGAAGTTTATATCGTTAGGATAATCTTCGTCCTTTCAGGGGCATTCATCTTCCCTGTGGGGCTCTTGGCATGGGAGACCCCAATCTTCTAAATCAACTGCCCAAACATGTTTCAAAGCATCTGGGGCCTTTTCCTCTTGTTGAGGTCTTGGCTTCCAATCGATGGAATCTCTCTCTTGTCTAGCAAACTGAGGTCTAGGAGAAGATTGATTTCTTTCCATAGTAGTCATATGGTTAATAAGCTTATTCTACACTTGAACAAACTGAGTATTCATTTGGTCTATCTTCTGAGTTAGGAGAGAAATCGAATCAGGAACACTGTTGTTGGAAACCTTCATCCTTGATTCTGTCTTGTTGTGAGGATACTGAAAAGGTTCTATTTTTGAATCAAGGATATTTTCTTCAATGGCGATACTGAATTCTTTAGCCTGTGCCAATGTTGTGGGATTTATATCTTTAAGAATGTATCAGAACTTCCCTTCAAAGGAATTCATGTAAAGGAGACAAATTAATGATGTTGTAGGACAATAATCTGTTGGAATTTGATTGTACAACCTATTGAATCTTGAAATGAATTCTCTTACCATTTCATTCTCCTTTTTCTTTATTTGATTGAACTAAGTTGCAAGTGTCCCACCATCTGCTTTTCTTGAACATCTGCTTTTAAATAAGGCGATAAAGGCATCATAGGTCGTGATCTGATTATCAAGGAGTCTCTTGAATCAATCAAGAGAATCTCCAGTCAATGATGAGGCAAATAGTCTCATGGCCACATCTTCATGATCAATACCTGCATTGTCGATATCTCAGCCCATGACATAAATGTGGTCTTCGACAATTATCTCATTGTTTCCTGGGAAACTTGGCAACCACTTTTGACATTTGTTGGCATCTTGTTAGGGTGACCTTGGATATTGGCCATGTTGTGGGGTTTGTAGAGGTATCTTTCCCAAGGGTGAGCCATTGGAGAAAGGGGAAGGGATTTATGGGAAAGAGTTTTAGCAACGGGAGACTTGAGAGGAGGCCTTCTTTGGTAAACCTTAGAAGGATTGAATTTCCCAGGGGGAAAGTGTTTGGGGAAAGGAAGCTTCTAGGAAGGTTGATTCACCATATGAGCTTCAATATGAGCTCATCAAAGAGGGTGGAAAGGGAACGTCCCTTGGGTGGAGACACCATGTAAGTTAAGGGCAAGGATTTGGGATAACTTACCAAAGTGTCGTTAGGGTTCGAAAAAGGATTCAAATTCCTCCCCGACAATGGAGCCAAAATGTTATGGCACAAGTTGTAGGTTGGAAAAATCTTGACCCAACCAAGGAACAAGTGCTACAACTGTGGAATCCTACACCCAATGTCACCTCAATGTAGGTCTCGCACTTCAAGGGTGACTAGGTCACTCCAGGGAGGGGATCCTGGTGACCCTAGGGAGATTGAGACGAAGATGGAAGGAAGTGGAAATGGAGCCCCTATAGGTAAAGTCTAAATGGAATGGAAGGTAGGGATATATGCCTTGTAAGTCAAGTAAAGGTTGCCCCACAAGTATAGTGCTTTTTCAGATGATTGTACCTGTCTGAGACACAAGAAAACACACCTTGCAACAATATATGTTAGTTGGATCAACAAGTTAAGCTTGTTGTCCCTAATTTGCAGCAATAGATGAAAGTATAAATCCACAATAAAAATATACTATAAGCTGCTCAATAAATTCTAAGGATCAAGTAGAAAAAGCAAGAGAAAAACTAGCAATTGACTAGCTAAACTCAAGGTGAAAAAACTAGTACTCTTATCATAAAAGATAAGGCTTGTTGTAAGCACTTGTCTGCAGAAAATTATATCAGACTTATGGTTGTAACATTCAATGTATTACAGAAAGAAAATCAGCCACTAGAATCCCCTCAAAATTTTCCAGAAAGTGTGCTAGGACAAGTAGAGTAAGTGTGCAAAATTTGAGCCAAAACCTATGGTTGAATAAAGAGTTATCTTAGCAAGTATGTTAGGGTTTCTGCAGCCCTAAGGGCTGAAGATGCAAATTTGTAACAGCAGCAATAATTATCCCTTAGATGAGGATGCACTAGTGGTTGTGAGGTGCCCAAGGCACAAGGAAGACAATCCACTTTTGCAAGAAGTAAAAAGACCGAAATTCTCGTTTCCCAATGTAATAATTATATATCTCCAATGAAACAAATCAATGACTAGTGCCTTTAATATTGGGTTAATTGAGTCACAAGGAGATTACAGAAGATACCTCCTTGGGGGTGTAAGCCCTTTTACTTCCCAAGGCAAGTTTCTCTAAGCTAGGGTTTAAGATAAGAGGGTGTATGTCATTATACTTCTCTTAGCAAACCCTTGATCAATGAGATTAAGCAAATAAAAATTGTGAAAGCTATGGTGGGGGTGTATTCCCTTATACTTCCCACCTAGATACTAGCATAAAACACTTGAACTTGAAATATTGATAGCATAATAGTAGACAACCATACCAAGATCAACATAAATACCAAGACAAATCACCACAAGAGCTAGAAATGCATCATCCAAAGATAGCGCTAAGCCTTCCTCCATTAACCATTCATAAAATCATCCATACACAAGTGAAAAAGAGCTAAAATATCCAAGGAGGCCGCAATTTCTTACCAATTCCTCTTGTGAGAGGAAAGTTATGATTTGAAATGAGATCTTATGATCTCTATTTATACAAAAAATAACCAACATGGCTTGTACACAAAATATGGAGTAAAACACAATATTAGGGGTCAACAACCCTATTCTTCCCCCCTTAACACAATAATATTAAACAATTCACTTACAATTTCATCTTTTGCACAAATTAAACCCTAATTAAGGATGACGTCACCCCTTTAGGGGACGTTTTGCCACTTTAAGGAGGGCGTTGGTGCTGGAAAAGGATGGAAGGGCCTCCCAAGGCCATGTGTCAAGAATCTAGATGATCTCTTCTTGGTGAAAACCTTCTTCTCCTCAAAACATCCAAGTGCAAGTGAGTGGAACCTCACTAGCAAGCCCAAACCCCCAATACCATTAAGCCATGCTCAAAAGTGGGATGTTTTTTCCCTCCTAGGAAAATCATTTAGCAAGCAATGGGTGGGCTAAGTCATCCAAGTCATCATCAAGGTCATCCAAGTCATCTCTCCCATATAACATGTGGGCCCCTAGCATCCAACCTATGGGCTTGTAGCCCCATGGAAGCCCAAGCTAGGCTTGTTCTCCCAAAACTTTCCACCAGCTAGGTCCTGCAAAAACAAATGGGCATGCCCTCCAAGGATATCAAGTCATAACATCATGATAAGTGGATCCAATAAATAAAAAAACCATCTAAGCATGTGCATCAAATATTACCATATCAAACAATTAACATCTCAAAGAGATTATGCAACTTGTTAAGCTTAAGTATGGGAGGGTTGACGAGGTGTCCTATTGGGTAGATCTTGCCTTAGGTCAAGGAGAGCCTCCAAGAGGTTCATCTCTAAGACGTGTAAAGTGTATGAGGTGGATGGGGTCAAGACTCAATGGGCATAGCACTCATGACATACTATGGGCCGTAGTGTCTCATTCATGGGTGCCTTTGTAGAGGGCGTGTGGTACCTTCGTCCGCAATGCATTTTCTCCAAGCCCTTTATTTTCCTTTTATATTTCTTTCTTTATATTTTCTTTATCACAAGGAGAGGTTGAACGTCACTTCCCTAGCATGGTGACCATATGGTGGCAATGTCACCCACAAATGTCTAATGGAAATGAGAAGGTCGGCTCGTGATGAGACCCCCTTTCTCTCAGCCATGCAACTGAGAGTCATTGCCCTGGTTTGGTGACTAGATAATGACAATGTCATACCACTAGATATCCATGGACATGATAGGTCATCTCGTGATGAGATCTCCAATCCTTCAATCTACCTTTCAAGCATTTCTTTGTTATATTATGGGCCCCCTTTTATTCAAAGATAAGCATTTTATTTCTTTCTTGGGTGATCCCTGGGAGAAGCATCTAGAAGGTTCATAAATGGATTTTATATTTTACCCCACACCAAGCCCTCTCGGCCTTTATCCCCTTCTTCCCATATAATGAGGGACAACCCCTTCTTGTGTTAATACACCCTAAAATCCCAATAGATAAGGAAACAAAGGGGAATATTGATGGAAAATGATAAGTATTGTCGGGTGCGATACAATTGCTAATTAAGGGATTTCCCAGTAGAAAACCCATTCCCAAAGAAGACCACTTACTAGGGAACAATGTGAACCACCAAGGTGAAGCAGGGAAAAAGGCATAATGTCCAAGCACATATCATGAAATTTAGAGAAATCTAAGATACAACATAATCAAATGCCTTAGGTATTGAAATTATGCTCACCATAATACTGACTTGTACCTCATGGAGCAAGGTCCACTACCTTCTGGAAGACAACTGGTGTGGTTGATGCCATCTGTAACATGTGACCATCTATGGCGATGAGTGGGTTTTCCATCTGTGCAAATCATATTGTTGGTCATGTAGTCTATCGACACTCCATATCTGCAACCTGAGGGCCTCGAGACATCATCTCCTTAATTATCCACAAAATGGGGATAACATGCTCAATTTTTCCTAAGATCCTCGTAATATAAGGTTGGGTTTAGATCTAAATGGGGTGAACCCATTTTCAGATCAGAGTACTAAATGGTCAACTTGGCCAATGTTTTTGATAAATTATAAATTGCCTCCATGGTTAGTAACCAAATCATTTTTCTTGATGTTGTTATTGATTATACCGGGAAAGAAAAGTGACTTCAGATACAATTGATGTTTATTTAGAGCCATTATTTGATGAGCTAGCAGAATTGTGGAAAGGAATTGAAGCAATTCAAATTTTAAGGGAAAATGATTCAATCCAGTTCACTTTAAGAGCTTCTTTATTGATTACAATACACGATCTTCCGGCATATGGCACATTGACTAGTCTCAATGTTCATAGATACCATGGATGTTCGGTTTGCATATTTAAGCCTTTTGTGAGGCACTCAAGTAGTTTGCATAAGTGTATTTATTGTGGACATCAAGCCTACCTTAAAATAAAGCATCCATATCATTGACAAAAGTTATGTTTAAATGGTCAAGAAGAGAATCGTGAAGTACCATCGGCAATAACAAGTGATTACATTATTGAGTATGCAAAGAAAAGAATGCAGTTTATTGAAAATGGTGGCATTGTTGGTAGTAAAAATGATCCACTCAATGATAGTGGTGTAAAACGATTGTGAATATTCTATAAGTTGTCATACTTTAAGCATATAACCATTAGGAATACTGTTGACTTTATGCATATCGAGAAAAACATAGCTTTTTCTATTATAGAAACTCTTTTTGGTGCATATGATACAATGTCATCATGCCTAGACCTTCAAGAACTAAAGATTCGTCGAAATCTTTGGGTCGAAAAATATGGTGATGGAAAATTTAGAAAACCTATTTCTCCTTATGTGTGGACAAAGGAATAACATGCACAATTCTTAACATTGATGTCTCAAACTTGCTTTCCTACTTCATATGTGAGTAGTAATGTTAGAACACAAACTGACAATAATGGCTTAAGAGGCCTCAAGACCCATGACTATCATGTCATAATTGAGGATATTTTACCTATTGAAGTCATATCAAATTTGGAAAAGGGACCAAGATTGGAAATTACAAGTTTCTGCCTAATATTGAAGAGAATGAGTAAGCATGTGTTCGATCCTTCAAACTTTTATAATTTGAGGGAAGAGGTTTTTGAAGTCCTTTGCTTATTGGAATGGGAATTTGCACCAGCAATATTCAATATTTCTATGCATCTTCTTGTACATCTAGAACATGAACTAGAATATTGTGGCTCGATCAAAACTATATGGATGTACCCTATTGAACGATATATGAAGGTTCTAAAAAAGTTTGTTCGTAATAAGGCAAAACCAGAATGTAGCATCTATGAAGGATATTCAATGCAGGAGACCATAGGATTTTGCACAGAATATATGAAGGATTTTACTAATGTCAATCAATGTGTATGGGATGATGATGAAGATGAGAGAGTTGCACACAAAGTGTTAGAAGGAAATGGGCGTCACTTCAAGCTATCAAATGAGGAAAAAGTTGTGATGCATGTCTATGTTCTTCAAAACACATCCTCATTTGATAAGTTGCACAAGTGAAATTTTATTTACATGATAATTTATTTATTTAATTTCATTAATAATTATATTATTATCATTCTTACTATCTTGTATATTGTTCATATTCTATGTAGAAAATACGGAGAAGAGATTCAAACAGGGATGTGTCCATCTCAAAAGCGTACACTTCAGGATTTGAATATTGGAGATGGTTCTTTTCCAAAATTTGATGACTGGATTGTTGGTGCAATTAGTGATGCACAACAAGAAGGACATGATATAACGATAGAGGAAACTGAGCTTTCATGATCTCCAAATATATCAACTACTTGTTGTATATTTTAACCTTGTACAATATTTACTGCAAACAGATTTTCAGTAAAAGAACGAAAAAGATACAATGGTAAATACAAACATTACATAGAGATTTTTCCCCTCAAACCCAAACCAGGAAAACCAACATATTCTATATACAATACATTGTGATACATTGTTTACAATACAATATACATACATTGTTGGATTACTGAGAGGAGGGGTGAATCAGTAATAGCGTAATTACAATCATTTTTCTTCAAATGTTATATCAATGCAGAATTATTATCCAATAATGAGCAGTAAGAAATAAACAATCACACACATACACAGTACACCAGTGTTTTACGTGAAAACCCAAATCGAGAGAAAACCACGGAATGCTTTTTCTTATATGTCTTGAAGAATTAAATTCATTGGAAGCACCAACTTCCTTTGTTTTCCAGCTGCAACTGGAAGGAGGCTCCAACCCCCTAGTTTCTCAGGCTACAACCTGAGGGAAGCTCTAACTCCCCAATTCTCTGGCTACAACCAGAAGGAGGCTACAACCCCCTATGTTCTTTGGCTACAACTGGAAGGTGGCTACAACCACCTGTCCTTGCCCCGTCCTACCACCCTGAAGTAGAAGTAGAATGATGGAACCATTGCCACACTATCACTGTGAGGTATACTGTTGTAAACTTGTACCAATAAATCTAAACCATGCATCAACCTATACCTCAACCTGTAATCAACCTGTACCATAAACAAGTGCATCAACCATGCACCAACCTGTAATCAACCCGTACCATAAACAAGTTCATCCAACCATGTACCAAGTATGTACCAATCATGTGTCAACTGCTCATCAACTATGACTCATCAATATGTACCAACATCATCAACTATACACCTCATGTATGTGCCAACTCATCAACTACT
>ML787669.1:617664-628097 GCA_009831015.1 Picea engelmannii | reverse complement strand
CACTTTATTATTTACCTTTTAAAATCTCTTAAACCACTTTGACTACTTTGACCTTTTGGGGCTTCTAGATGACATATGAGGGTCATCCAACTTCGTAAGGCCATAACTCTCAAACCGTGAGGAGTTATGTGACATTCCACATATCACTATAAATGGAATGACATTTACTATCCATATAGAATAGTATTACCTTAAAATATAGTAAAAATCATACTATTATCCATCAAACAAACTTGGGTCCATTACCCAAACCTGGGTTCTCCAACTTCACATGGTCATAACTCTCTAATCGTGAGGAGTTATGTGACGTTATACATACCACAAAAAATGGAATGACAAGCACTATCCATATAGGATAGTTTCCCTGACAAATTCATTGTCCTTTATCTCATTATTCCACAATTAAGCATGGGTTCTCTTACTTCGCAAAGCGTCTTCCCGTGAGGGATTTCACCATAAGGGGACCACTTTGGAGTTCATCCATATTTACTTCTTATCAACCATGAAAAAACAATAATGAGTCATATTTACATCAAACAATCTTGGGTCCATTACCCAAACCTTTGTGCTATGGAGCTTTCTTCAAGGGTTGACATCAATGACAACCAACCTTAATCAACAATCTCCCCCTTTGGCATTGATGGCAACACTCTAATGCAATATTGAAATCATATCACTCATGCTCCCCCTGGAACCATGCCTATGTCCTCTACATTTGATAAATCTCTCCCCCTTTGTCATCAATTGCAAAGGTATCTTTCCATCCGGGGTTGCTCCCCCTAATTGATATGTCCTCTTATGGTGCTTCCTCGTGTACATCTAAGACATATAAAATAAGCATTCAAAAATCATTCAAAAAGCATTCATTTTGGAGTAGAAATAACTCCAAGTCTTTGGCGAATATATTCAAATGCTTCCCATGGAAGTGGTTTTGTAAAGATGTCTGCCACTTGTTCTTTTGTGCCCACATACTCAACTCCGATGTTCTTTTCTACAACATGTTCCCGTAGAAAGTGATACTTGATTGGAATGTGCTTCGTCTTGGAGTGCATCACCGGGTTTTTTGAGATACTGATGGCACTTGTATTATCACAATATATTGGAATGGGCTAATCATACTCAACTTGTATATCTGTCAAAGTTTGTTTCATGCAGAGAACCTGTGTACAACATGTTGTTGCTGCAATATACTCTGTCTCAGTTGTAGATATAGATATTGATGATTGTTTCTTGCTTATCCATGATACCAAACACTCACCTAAGTATAAAGTTTATCCATTGGTGCTTCATCAGTCATCAATACAACCTACCCAATATTCATCTGTGTAGGCAATAAGTGATAGATATTTTCCTTTTGGATACCATAATCCAAACTCTTATTTTCCTTTGAGATATCTGAAGATCCTCTTTACTACTAATACATGCGATTCCTTTGGTGTTGCTTGAAATCGTGCCACTTGTCCAACTGCTTGCATTACATCTGGTCTGGATGTTGTCACATATAGTAGGCTACCAATCATTGACATGTATTGCCTCTGATCTATAGACTTCAAATCATCATCTTCGCTCAACTTACAACTGGTTTGCATGGGAGTGATAACTAGTTTGCAATCTTCCATTCCAAACCTCTCCTTGGTTGCCTTCACGTATCTGAAGTCCCAGAAAAAATGATAGTTCTCCAAGTAACGACATTTCAAATTCATTATGCATGTCTTTTGCAAATTTATGGCTTAACCTATCATCGTCACTACCAAAAATAATATCATCAACATAAACTTCAATTAATAAAATATTACCTTGACTTACCTTGATGTAGAGGTTGTTATCTGCACTTCATTTTCTGAACCTTTCTTGTTGCAGATACTTACCCAGTCTAGAGTACCATGCGCTAGGAGCCTGTTTTAGACCATACAAGGCCTTCTTTAATTTACACACATAGTCTGTGTTCTATGACAACTGAAATCCTTCTGATTGTTCAATGTAGACTTCTTCTTCAAGTTCCCCATTCAGAAAAGTTGATTTTAAATCCATCTGATATACTTTAACATTTTTGGACCATGCATAAGCTAAAAGAAAACAAACTGCTTCCATTCTGGCAACTGGGGAAAATGTCTCTTCAAAGTCGATTCCTTCAATCTGTGCATATCCATTACATACCAATCTAGCTTTGTTCCTTGTAACCTGTCCATCTTCATTTAATTTATTCCTGAAAACCCATTTTGCGTCGATCACATTCTTATTCTTTGGTCTTGGAACCAATTCCCAAGTGTCATTTTTCTCTATTTGATCCAATTCTTCATCCATGTCCTTATTCCAAAATTCATCCTTGTTGGCTTCTTCAAAATAGTTTGGTTCAATTGTAGATAAGAGTGCTAGGTGTGTTTGTTCTGGTGAATGGATTTTTCTTCTAGTCTCAACTCCTGCATATTTGTTTCCAATAATCTGATCTGAAGGATGATTCTTCTGTACTCCTTCGCTAGGTTTCTTTGGAGATACTTGTTGAACTTGCTCTCCTGCTTCTGTTAGATTCTCTTCATCTTCATCTTCCTCTTCTACTTCTTTTTCATCTTCTTCTTCGAAAAGTTGTTCCATTGATTTGTTTTCTTCTTCCTTTGATTCTGGTCTGCTTGTTTCATCAATTGTTACGTTGATGTTTTCCACAACTTTGTTTAATATTAGATTGTAACACTTGTATGATTTCCTTGTACTTGAGTAACCAACAGTATTCCTTTGTCCACACGAGAGTCAATCTTTCTCATTCTACCATCTTCTCTTTTGATGTAGCATTTGCTTCCAAAAACTAGGAAGTGCTTCACATTTGTTGGTCTTCCTTTCGATAGCTCATAGGGAGTTTTATCAGTGTTGTTTTTGAGAATTACTCTATTTTGAATGTGAACTGTTGTATGCACTGCCTGTGTCCAAAAATATATCTGTCAACTTTGAATCTATTATCATTGTTCGAGCCATTTCTTGTACTGTCATGTTCTTTGTTTCAACAACTCCATTCTGTTGAGGTGTCCTAGTGACAGAGAATTGCCTTTTTATTCCATGATTGTTGCAGTAGTCCGTAAATTCCTTTGAGGTGAATTCTCCTCCATTATCTGATCTTAAGCATTTGATTCTTGAATCCATCTCATTTTCAACCATTTCTTTGTAGATCTTGAAATTTTCAAAAGCTTCTGACTTGTTCTTGAGAAAGCAAACTGCGGTCATTCTTGAATAATCATCAACTAATAACATAAAGTATCTCTCACCTTTTAAGCCTTTTGTTGTAGTTGGTCCAACTAGATCAGTATGCACAATTTCCAGTGGTTTTGTTGTTGAATATTCCTTTGATTTGAACCTGGTCCTTGTTTTCTTTCCTTGTTGGCAATGCTTGCATAAAGTGTTGGTTGGTTTCGTGATCTGGGGAATTTCTCTGACTACTTCTCTTTTGTTGACTTTGACAAGGTTATCAAAATGCATGTGACCCATTCTTCTGTGCCATAGCCAACTTTCATCTTCCTTTTCTAGACAACACTTTTCATTTCCAATTTCGCTTAACACATATATGTTGCTTGAAGTTCTTGCATCTGTAGCGACCAATTTCCCTGAACCTTCTTTTATTATCTCACACTTTTGTGAATCAAAAGTAACTTTATGACGTTGGTCACACATTTGACTCACACTTAAAAGAATATGTTTCATATCTTCTACTAGTAGAACATTTTCTGCCTTTTCATTCTTGTTCCCAATTCGGACTATGCCTTTTCCAATGATTTTGGTTGAATCATCATTTCCGAAGGAGACTAATCCATCTCTTTCCTTTCATAATGTAAGAAAGTTGTCTCTATCACCTGTCATGTGTTTTGAACATCCACTATCAACATACCAACCATGTTTCTTCTGTTTACCTTGTAGAGTGACTGTGCATTCTTCATTGCTATACTGATCTTGCTTTCTTATCCATGTCGTTTTCTAAGGTTCTTGTTTGTGACTATGTTGAGGTTCTTTAGGAGGGATTGTCATTTGGAAATTTTTGGCCATGTGTCCAAAATTGTTACATTTGTAACATTCCACTTCAGTGCTCAAAGATTCAAACCTGTTGTAACTTCTTCTATGTGTTTCACTAGGTCTTCTTGAATAACCCTTTCGTGCATGGCTCACAAAGTAGTTATTGTTCCTGTTGTTAGCTCTGCAATTTACAGCTTTATGTCCAAAATTATTACATGCATAACATAAACCAAAAAAAATATAGTTTGATACCTGGTAGTTGTTAATGTTTAAGCCATTATTATAGTTCTTTGCATTTCAATAGATAACAATAGCATAAGATAGAATCATTGAGAAATACACAATCACAAGAGACACGTCATTTATCCTGGGAACCCCTCATGGGGCAGAAAACCCAACAAAACTTCCTTAATATAGATAGCCAATACAATGCAAAGAGATAACTCAAACAAGTACAAAATGTCCTCTCCCAAAGATGCGCCTCTCTCTCTCTCTCTCTCTCTCTCTCTCTCTCTCTCTCTCTCTCTCTTTTCTCCAACTACAACTCCGAAACTTGTCTCTCAATGAACAAGTGAGTGTGTGTCTAAGTGAGGCTCTAGCCTCCTTATTTATACAATTTTGGCACATGTGGAAGTGTCTTTTCACTGGCAGGGCCGACTTCTTCTTATGGGTGGTTATAACCACCTTTATTATATTTCGGGGCTTCTTTAATATTTTGGGGCTGAGTTCTTCTTTTGCCTATTACAATTATATTATGACCAATCCACAAAAGGGGATTTGGTCCTTTTACAATAGCCGACATGATCAATCCACAATGGCGATTGATCCAATGAATAATATATCAAATAATGATAAGAATACATTTTGCAGTTACATTATTTCAACAACCCCACTTAACAAGAAGGGTATTCTACAACAACATTAGACGAGAGAGAGGCCTTTATCATCAACAACATCAGGAGGACAACATCATCAATATCATCTTGGAACACTGACTAGTGTATCTATAAATCATTGGAAGTTTTCTTCATCGACGACATAGTCATTCTCAAAGGAATGCAATCATCATCTGCATCAATATGAATTAGTATAAAACTAATACATCATCATAATACAGGACTGGATTTACGTCACAGCTATCAAGCTGGAAGCTCAGTACTCGTCTTGCTTTACGTCACAACAATCAACATGGAAGCAAGATACTAGACTGGCTTTAAATCACAGCTTCTCAAGATGGAAGCACATTACTAGTCTCATCTCAGCATCTTGCTTTACGTCACAACACTCAAGTTGGAAGCAAGATACTTGATTGTCTTTACGTCACAACTTCTCAAACTGGAAGCACGGTACTAGTCGAATCTCAACGTCTTTCTTTACGTCACAACACTTAAGCTGGAAGCAAGGTACTAGACTGGATTTACGTCACATCTATCTAGATGGAAGCACAATACTAGTCACATCACATCGTCTTGCTTTACGTCACAACAATCAAGCTGGAAGCAAGATACTAGACTGACTTTACGTCACAGCTATCAAGCTGGAAGCACAGTACTAGTTTCATCACATCGTCTTGGTTTATGTCACAACAATCAAGCTGGAAGCAAGATATTATACTGCCTTTACATCACAGCTATCAGGAAAGAAGCACAGTACTAGTCTCATCACATCGTCTTGCTTTACGTCACAACAATCAAGCTGGAAGAAAGATACTAGACTGGCTTTATGTCACAACTATCAGGCTGGAAGCACAATACTAGTCACATCTCATCACAACAACTAGATTTTCTTTACATCACAGCGGTTAAGCTAGAAGCATAGTACTAGGTATATCTCATCACAACATTGTACTGGATTTACGTCACATCAATGAGGTTGGAAGCACAGTATGAGATATATCTCTATACAACACTTGTACTAGCTTTACGTCACAACAATGAAGCTGGAAGCGCAGTACTAGATATATCTCTAGATAACACTACTCCCCCTTTCGAGGGAGGTCCTTTCAGAATATACCGAGCTTATCTCAAAATTTCTCAAACTTTACACGAGATAGAGGCTTGGTCAACACATCAACAACCTATCCATCTATGCTAACGTACTGGATCTTTATGGCTCCTCTTTGCACCATGTCACGGATGTAATGATATCAGATCTCTATGTGCTTTGACCTGTCATGGAATACATAATTCTTTGTCATCTTTATGTAGCTATGGTTGTCACATAGGATCGTGGTTTCTTCCATCTCTAGGTCAAATAGACCGGTCAACAACTTTTGAAGCCATATAGCTTCGCAGCTCACAGAATATGAAACAATGTATTATGCTTCCGTTGTGTTGAGAGAAATGTTGGATTGCTTCCTAATCTGCCACGAGATAATGGTTGATCCCAAAATGAAACATCATCCTGAAGTTCTTTTTCTATCAGAAACACTTCCTGCCTAATTTGAATCAGTGTACCCACTCAATGTGAAATCATGATCTCCATCATAATTGAGACCACAATCTAATGTACCCTTAAGGTACCTCATCACATGTTTTATAGCCACAAGGTGAACATGTATGGGTTCTACCAAAAGCTGACTCAAGGTGTTCATGGAAAAACAAATATATGTTCTGGTGTTCGTCAAGTACATCAGTGATCCAATAATCTATCTATACAACGTGGCATCAATCAATTCTGACGAAATATCGACCAACAGCTTCAGCTTTGTTTCCATGGGTGTATTCATGGGCTTGCACTCTAACATGTTGAATCTCTTCAAGATTTCGACTGCATACTTCCCTTGGTTAAGGAAGATCCTCTCTGGACTCTGTCATACCTCAAGACCTAAGAAATAGTGCATTAGGCCAAGGTCTTTCATCTCAAATTCTAAAGTGAGTCCCTTCTTACATTCAGTGATGAGATTTTCTTCTCCAGTTAAGAATAAGCCATCCACATATAGCAATAGTATCACTGGCTCATCGTTCATAACCTTGAAGTAGAGGTTAGAATCTGCTTTACTCTTGGTGAATCCCAAGCTCGTCAGAAAGCTGTCTATCTGGCCATACCAAGCTCTAGGAGCTTGCTTCAATCCGTACAAGGCTTTCTTCAACTTACAGACATGAGACTTCATGTCTTCAACTTCAAATCCTTGAGGTTTCTCTATATACACTTCCTCTTCGATAACACCATTTAGGAAAGTTGTCTTTATGTCCATCTGGTGTAACTTCCACTTCATCTTAGCTGCAAGGGCTATGATGGGTCTGATCGAAGTGTATCTGGCTACAGGAGAGAATGTCTCTTCATAGTCAATGCCTTCTTTTTGAGAAAAACCACGAGCTACAAATCTTGCTTTATACTTCTCAATACTTCCATCTGCAACATGTTTTATTTTGAAGAGCCATCTGGACGATACCACATCCTTTCTATTTGGTCTAGGAACTATTTCACATACATCGTTCTTTATTATGGATTAGTATTCTTATGTCATGGCATCTGCCCATTATTTCTTATGAATGGATTCTTCAAAGCAGGTAGGCTCCTTTTCTAGGAGATCACACATCAAATCCATATAACTGGAGAATGGCTTAGGTCTCTTCACATGCCTCGTGGTTCCTTCGAGAACACCATACTTCTCTCCATATTGAATAAACTCTCTAGCCCAAGCTAGTTTTCTTTTATGGGAGATTGTCATCTGAGGAGGTTCTTGAAACTCTACTACGCCATGATCTTCTAGGATTTCCTCATCAGGGGAAGCTATGACTTCCCTCACTGGTTCAACAGCTCTGGGAACCTCCTTCACTGATTCTGCAACTTTGGGGATTACGGGTTCCTCTTCATATACCTCTTCAAGCTAGCATTTTCTCGATTTCTTGAGTACTACATCTTCATCAAAGGTCACATCCCTGTTGATCTCAATGTGGCGATGACCTGGTATATAGATCCTGAAGGCCTTGGAGACCTCACAGTATCCCATAAATATTCCCTTCTTTCCTAAGGGTTCCAACTTGTTTCTTTTCTCTTTCGGTATATGTATAAATATTGGGTAGCCAAATATTTTGAGATGGCTTACCTCTGGCTTCTATCCGGTGAACATCTCTTCTGGGGTATTGAACCCAAGTGCGCTATGGGATTATCGATTTTGCACATATACGACTGTCATTGCTTCTTCTTCCCATAAGCACCTAGGAATATCTTGATCGTGGATCATGGTCTTCACAACTTCCATTATCATTCTGTTTTTTCTTTCAGCCACACCGTTTTGTTGAGGATTATAGGGAGTAGTGAGTTCCCTCTTGATCCCAACATCTTTACAGAAGTTCATAGACTCTTTTGAGGTGTATTCTCCTCCATTATCTGACCTAAGTATCTTGATATTTCTTTCAGAAAGATTCTCTATCAAGGCTTTGAATTCCTTGAATTTGTTGAACACTTCATCTTTAGATTTCAAGAGATACAACCAGGTCTTACGAGAATAATCATCAATAAATGATACATAATATACATAACCACTAATGGAGGAAGATGGCATTGGGCCACACACATCTGAATGAATGAGTTCTAGGACTCCTTCTGCTTTGATGTCTCTCTTCCAAAAAGGGTTCTTGACATTCTTCCCTTGTGCACATCCATTGCATACGCCTTCATGGTCAACATTGAGTTCTGGTAAACCTGTGACCGCTTTGCATATGTATGGTATCACCTTGTAGTTAATGTGAGCTAATATTCTATGCAAAAGTTCACATGGATTCTCAATAGCATGGGTCATGGCAGCTTCTGAGTGACCCTTTAGCTTATACAAGCCACCTTCTTCTTTTCCAATGATGATTGCTTCTTTCAAGGTTTCTCCTTTAGTACGTTGCCTTCTGCAACCTTCACTATAGCTTCCTCGCAGTTATTACCTGTAACCTGGAACAAGGTCAACAAAACAACAAGCAAGAGTAATATCCTTTTGATAATATAAAGCAATGGCACGAACAATCATCACAGTAGCTCCTTTAGAGCTATTACTTGTAACTTGTTTGAAGCAAAGATTAAAGGTAAGGAATACAATACGAAATGAGGTCAATACTCTCATAGTGTTGTGATCAAACATTCCTCCATGGGAACCTAGAACTAACACACAAGGTTTCTCCTAGTCGAGGTGTTAGTTGTATTAGGCAAATAATTACATTAAGTATTTACCTCTATATGTTCACATGTCATCAAGTATGATACTTTACAAAGACTGCTATCTCAACTATAGTCATCAACTTGTCATGTGTACCTTTGAATCTTATTAACTTGATTAATCAAACCTGGAGCCTTGTCCTCAGGAATGAGTGCTTTCTTTTCTTCTGAGTCTCCTTCACTCAAGATGACGAGTGCTTTCTTCAACCTGTCTTTTGTACTAAGACAATACGTTATCTTGACAGAAGGTTGGGTTAGAGGATAAGCTCTATGATCTCAACTTGTAATCCATATAATACCTTGACTTAGAAAAGGTTAGAATGAAGGTCATAGCTACAACATGAAAAATTGATCAATATAACAAATGGATGCATATCAAAATAATCACACTTGGGTTGCATCATTCCTCTAAATGTGCTGGATCTTGAGATCCTTCTGGATCTATGGCAAGAGATCCCTTCTCCTGCAAATACTCTTTAAAGTTTAACCATTTAAACATATGTGAGTACATACCTCTGATAGTATTTGCAAGTAGTGGCTCCATCTGGCAGCAGTGGTAATCATTACCAACTCTTAAGAACTTCAAGAGTGACAGCAACTAGTACTACGGCTGTAACTGCAACTGATACTGCAACTACAACTGGTTCTAAGACTGCAACTGCAACTTAGGGTTTTATGAGGAAACCCTAATTTTTCAAACTTTGAATTTTGAAATTTTGTTTAAGGGGATAGATGCACTGAGCTGAGGCGAGTAAGCTGGTGCAGTCAGATTTTTGAAAATCCAACTTTTACCCCTCCAAACTTGATCTGCGGATTTCTGGACTGGTGCTTCTGGTTTTCTGGTACTTCTGGTACTCTGGTAATTCTAGTACTTTTGGTACTCTGGTTTTTTGGTACTTTGTGAAAACTAGGGTTTCACTTTCTGGGAGATCTAGCCACTGAAAAGGTGTGATGAAGGTGCCAAAATGATCCTTGGGGGAGGGTGCACTTTTCTAGATGGTTTTAGGGCTGAAATACCTCACCAACAAAAACCCCTAATTTGCATGTACGACAACAGTGACGTTTTTCACTTTTCTCTTGTGAAAGATGTTATCTTCAGCTTGGCTCTTATACCATGTTAATGTTTAATCCATTATTATAGTTCTTTGAATTTCAATAGATAACAATAGCATAAGATAGAATCACTGAGAAATACACAATCACAAGAGACACATCATTTATCCTGGGAAACCCTCATGGGGCAGAAAACCCAGCAAAACTTCCTTAATATAGATAGCCAATACAATGCCAAG
>ML787669.1:590868-616364 GCA_009831015.1 Picea engelmannii | reverse complement strand
ACAATGTGCAACTTTGGTGAATACCGTATCACTGAGACCATTCAAAAGTGCATTTTTGGCTTTGGAATTATTCTCACCGAGTTTCACTACTTTGTCATTTGTTGGTGGAACTGTTGGTGCTGTGTATCCATCTACAATTGATTTCCAAACTTGAAATCCATGTGCCTGTATATATGTCTTCATCCTTATGCTCCAAAAAGCATACTTATGTCCATCAAACTGTGGTATTCCATTTTTATAAGGGTTGGTACTCTCCATGATCTACCTTTCAGTGGTTAAACTGATTTCTGAAGGAACATGCTCTGAAACCAATTGTTGGATTACTGAGAGGGGGGGTGAATCAGTAATATCTTAATTACAATCATTTTTCTTCAAATGTTATATCAATGTAGAATTATTATCCAATAATGAGAAGTAAGAAATAAACAATCACACACATACACAGTACACCAATGTTTTATGTGGAAACCCAAATTGGGAGAAAACCACAGAATGTTTTTTCTTATATGTCTTGAAGAATTACATTCATTGGAAGCACCAAATTCCTTTGTTTTCCAGCTGCAACTAGAAGGAGGCTCCAACCCCATAGTTTCTCAGGCTACAACTTGAGGGAAGCTCCAACTCCCCAATTCTCTGGCTACAACCAGAAGGAGGCTACAACCCCCTATGTTTTCTGGCTACAACCACTTGTCCTTGCCCCATCCTGCCACCCTGAAGTAGAAGTAGAATGATGGAACCAATGTCACACAATCACTGTGAGATATACTGATGTAAACCTGTACCAATAAATCTAAGCCATGCATCAACCATGCATCAACCTGTACCTCAACATGTACCTCAACCTGTAATCAACATGTACCATAAACAAGTGCATCAACCATGCACCAACTTGTACCAAACAACCTGTAATCAACCTGTACCATAAACAAGTGCATCCAACCATGTACCAAGTATGTACCAATCATGTGTCAACTTCTCATCAACTATGACTCATCAATATGTACCAACATCATCAACTATACACCTCATGTATGTGTCAACTCATCAACTACTTGTCTCAACCATGTACTCAACATGTGCCTCAACCAAAAGACCTCATCAATTTCATCATCCAAATATGATTTGTAGCTCTATAATAGACCTGGTGTATACAATCACATTCCTGCAAACCTTCCTTAACTTTAACAACAAGAGACTAGCATTTTCATCAAACTTTTATTTAGTCTCACATGTCTAGTTTTGGGTTAGTCAAGAACCCTAACTTGAAGTAATCATAAATTTGAACCTGTAATGTATAAATATATGAAACTGATACACAATGTTCTTCAATGTGTTTTATGCAATTCCTCCATGTTTCATTACTTGGAACCTCTCAGAAAAGGATTTATAGCAAAAATGACATACCTTGTTGAATTATGGCTTATTCTAGAGAGCGACCTTGTAGAACATGTCTCGCATTAAATATTCATTGAATTGATATGAAACTGTTACACAACATACTAAATACTATACCCTAACCAACACATTTTGTCTCATTGAATTTGGATCTGTTATGAAGAAGTTGTGATGTTTTTACCCGAAACACCTTAGAAAGCACCATCAAAAGAATTTATCCTTCCTTGCATTTCGGCCTTCTTTTCTTCACCTTCCCTCATAAATTCAGCTTAGATATCCCTGGTTACCTCAGACACCTATAGATATTCAATATGCTCAAGTATAATTAAAATAAGAGAGCCTTGCCTCTTATTTATACTCTCCAGGTAGCTTCATTAAAAACATCTTCTAGGTCACTTGGCCCACTTTCCTTATTTTAGGGTTAACCCACTTCTAATTTCTCTATTAAAATTATTATTGAAATAATTTATTTTGTATTCACTTTGAATTATAATACACTCATCACTTCACTTTATTATTTACCCTTTAAAATCTCTTAAACCACTTTGACTACTTTGACCTTTTGGGGCTTCTAGATGACATATGAGGGTCCTCCAACTTGGTAAGGCCATAACTCTCAAACCGTGAGGATTTGTGTGACATTCCACATACCACCAGAAATGGAATGACATTTAATATCCATCTAGAATAGTATTACCTTCAAATATAGCAAAAATCATACCGTTATCCATCAAACAAACTTGCGTCCATTACCCAAACCTGAGTTCTCCAACTTCACATGGTCATAACTCTCTAACCGTGAGGAGTTATGTGACGTTCTACATACCACCGGAAATGGCATGACAAGCACTATCCATATAGGATAGTTTCCCTAATAAATTCACTATCCTTCATCTCTTTATTCCACAATTAAGCATTGGTTCTCTTACTCCGCAAAGCGTCTTCCCGTGAGGGCTTTCACCATAAGGGGACCACTTTGGAGTTCATCCATATTTACTTCTTGTCAACCATGAAAAAACAATAATGAGTCATATTTACATCAAACAATCTTGGATCCATTACCCAAAACTTTGTGCTACGGGGCTTTGTTCAAGGGTTGAAATCAATGACAACCAACCTTAATCAAAAAACATTACACAGAGCTTTTTCCCTGGAAACCCAAACCAGGAAAACCAACATATTCTATATTCATTCATTGTGATACATTGTTTACAATACAATATACATATACGAGCGAGCGACATCAAAAACCCTAACCCAATGACCTGGATTAGTCAACAACCCTAATTACTTAACCAGAAATAGAAAACTGTCGGCAAAAACCATGTGCCGAAAAATCACTCAACAATGGATAAGAAAATTGAGACAACACGGAAAATGAGTCAAAAAATGCGACATGTTTCCCGATGCAAAACAAATTTCTCGGGGGCACTGCCAAGAATATAGAACATACCCAACATTCTCCCTCTTGTTGTTTTCTTTAAATACATGGGGTTACTGTTGGATTACTAAGAGGGGGGGTGAATCAGTAATAGAGCAATTTAATCATTTTTAACCATATAATCCAAGTGTTATATCAATGTAGAATTATCATCCAATAACTGCAGAGTAAATAAACAATGAACAAATGAACAATCATACACATACACAGTACACCAGTGTTTTACGTGGAAACCCAAATCGGGAGAAAACCACAGAATATTTTTTCTTATATGTCTTGAAGAATTACATTCATCGGAAGCACCAACTTCCTTTGTTTTCCAACTGCAACTGGAAGGAGGCTCCAACCCCCTAGTTTCTCAGGCTACAACCTGAGGGAAGCTCCAACTCCCCAATTATCTGGATACAACCAGAAGGAGGCTACAACCCCCTATGTTCTCCGGCTACAACCACATGTCCTTGCCCCATCCTGCCACCCTGAAGTAGAAGTAGAATGATGGAACCATTGTCACACTATCACTGTGAGATATGCCACTGTAAATCTGTACCAATAAATCGGAACCATGCATCAACCTGTACCTCAACCTGTAATCAACCTGTACCATAAACAAGTGCATCAACCATGCACCAACCTATACCAAACAACCTGTAATCAACCTGTACCATAAACAAGTGCATCCAACCATGTACCAATCATGTGTCAACTACTCATCCATATGTACCAACATCATCAACTATACACCTCATGTATGTGCCAACTCATCAACTACTTGTCTTAACCATGTACCTCAACCAAAATCCCTCATCAATTTCATCATCCAAATCTGATTTGTAGCTCTGTAATAGACCTGTTGTATATGATCACATTCCTGTGAACCTTCCTTAACTTTATCAACAAGAGACTAGCAACTTCATCAAACTTTTCTTTAGTCTCACATGCCTAGTTTTGGATTAGTCAACAAACCTAACTTGAAGTAATCATAACTTTGTACCTGTAATGTATAAATATCTGAAATTGATACACAATGTTTCTTCAGTGTGTTTTATGCAATTCCTCCAAGTGTCACTACTTGGAACCTCTCAGAAAAGGAATTATAACAAAAATGGCATACCTTGTTGAATTTTGGCTTATTCTAGAGAGCGACCTTGTAGAGAGTGCCCCACATAGAATATTTGTTGAAATGATCTGAAACTATTACACAACATACTACTGATTGTACCCTAACCAACACATTTTGTCTCACTGGATTTGGATCTGGTATGAAGAAGTTACGACGTTTTTACCCGAAACACTTGTTTTTGACTAGTTTCGAGACTAGCCACAAACCCTATTTTCACGAAGTGTAACTCCAAAATACAACGACCCACAAGCTAAATTTTATACCAAAGATACTTGGATATGTTTTCTCACTTGCATAGCAATTTCACGGTCTGAATCATTATATAAAAAACATTATAGTGAAAATGGTGAGATGACCTATAAATAACATACCTTAGAAAGCATCATCAAAATAATTTATCCTTCCTTGCATTTCGGCCTTCTTTTCTTTACCTTCCCTCAGAGTTTCAGCTTAGATATCCTTGGTTACCTCAGACACATATATATATTCAATATTCTCAAGTGTGATTAAAATGAAAGAGCCTGGCCTCTTATTTATACTCTCCAAGTAGCTTCCTTAAAAAACATCTTCTAGGTCACTTTGCCCACTTTCCTTATTTTAGGGTTAACCCACTTCTAATTTCTCCATTAAATTTATTATTTAAATAATTTATTTTCTATTCACTTTGAATTATAATACACTCATCACTTCACTTTATTATTTACCTTTTAAAATCTCTTAAACCACTTTGACTACTTTGACCTTTTGGGGCTTTTAGATGACATGTGAGGGTCCTCCAACTTCGTAAGGCCATAACTCTCAAACCGTGAGGAGTTATGTGATGTTCCACATACCACCATAAATGGAATGACATGTAATATCCATCTAGAATAGTATTACCTTCAAATATAGAAAAATCCATACCATTATCCATCAAACAAACTTGGGTCCATTACCCAAACATGGGTTCTCCAACTTCACATGGTCATAACTCTCTAACCGTGAGGCGTTATGTGACGTTCCACATACCACCGGAAATGGCATGACAAGAACTATCCATATAGGATAGTTTCCCTAACAAATTCATTGTCCTTCATCTCATTATTCCACAATTAAGCATGGGTTCTCTTTCTCCACAAAGTGTCTTCCCATGAGGGATTTCACTATAAGGGGACCACTTTGGAGTTCATCCATATTTACTTCTTATCAACCATGAAAAAACAATAATGAGTCATATTTACATCAAACAATATTGGGTCCATTACCCAAACCTTTTTTCTATGGGGCTTTCTTCAAGGGTTGACATCAATGACAACAAACCTTAATCAACGATCTCCCTCTTTGGCATTGATAGCAACACTCTGATGCAATACTGAAATCATATCACTCATGCTCCCCCTAGAACCATGCCTCTTTCCTCTTCATCTGATAAATCTCTCCCCCTTTGTCATCAATGGAAAAGGTATATTTCCATCTGGGGCTACTCCCCCTAATTGAATTGTCCTCTTATGGTGCTTCCTCGGGTACATATAAGACATATAAGATAAGCATTCAAAAAGCATTCATTTTGGAGTAGAAATAACTCCAAGTCTTGGCGAAGATATTCAAAGGCTTCCAGTGGAAGTGGTTTTGTAAAGATGTCTGCCACTTGTTCTTTTGTGCCCACATACTCAACTCTGATGTTCTTTTCTGCAACCTATTCCTGTAGAAAGTGATACTTGATTGGAATGTGCTTCGTCTTGGAGTGCATGATTGGGTTTTTTGAGATACTGATGGCCCTTGTATTATCACAATATATTGGATGGTCTCATCATACTCAACCTGTATATATGTCAAATCTTGTTTCATCCAAAGAACCTGTGTACAACATGTTGTTGCTGCAATATACGTTGCCTCGACTATAGATAGAGATATTGATGATTGTTTCTTGCTTATCCATGATACTAAACACTCACCCAAGTAGAATGTTGCTCCACTGGTGCTTCGTCGATCATCAATACAACCTGCCCAATCTGCATCTGTGTAGGCAATTAGTGATAGATCATTTCCTTTTGGATACCATAGCCCAAACTCTTATGTTCCTTTGAGATATATGAAAATCATCTTCATTGCTAATACATGTGATTCCTTTGGTGCTGATTGAAATCGTGCCACCTGTCCACCTGCCTGCATTACATCTGGTCTAGATGTTGTCACTTACAATAGGCTTCCAATCATTGACCTGTATTGCCTTTGATCTGTAGGCTTCAAATCATCATATTTTCTCAACTTGCAATTGGTTTGCATGGGAGTGATAACTGGTTTGCAATATTCCATTCCGAACCTCTTTAGCATTTCTCTCATATGCTTGGTTTGAGAAATAAAAATTCCTTGGTTGCTTTGGTGTATCTGAAGTCCCAGAAAGAAGGATAGTTCTCCAAGTAGTGACATTTCAAATTATTTCTGCATATCTTTTGCAAATTTTTGGCTTAACTTGTCATCATCGCTACCAAAAATAATATCATCAACATAAACTTCAATTAATAAAATATTACCTTGACTTACCTTGATGTAGAGGTTGTTGTCTGCACTTCCTTTTCTGAACCCTACCTACTACAGATACTTATCCAGTCTAGAGTACCATTCTCTAGGAGCTTGTTTTAGACCATACAAGGCCTTCTTTAATTTACACACGTAGTCTGTGTTCTCTGACAATTGAAATCCTTCTAGATGTTCAATGTAGACTTCTTCTTCAAGTTCCCCATTCAGAAAAGATGATTTTACGTCCATCTGATATACTTTAACATTTTTTAAGCATGCATAAGCTAAAAGCAAATGAATTGCTTCCATTCTGGAAACTAGAGCAAATGTCTCTTCAAAGTCGATTACTTCAATATGTGCATATCCATTACATACCAATCTATCTATGTTCCTTGTAACTTTTCCATCTTCATTTAATTTATTCCTGAAAACCCATTTTGTGACAATCACATTCTTATTCTTTGGTCTTGGAACCAATTCCCAAGTGTCATTTTTCTCTATTTGATCCAATTCTTCATCCATGGCCTTATTCCAAAATTCATCCTTGTTGACTTCTTCAAAACAATTTGGTTCAATTGTATATAAGAGTGTTAGGTGTGTTTGTTCTGGTGAATGGATTTTTCTTCTAGTCTCAACTCCTGCATCTTTGTTTCCAATAATCTGATCTGGAGGATGATTCTTCTGTACTTGTTTGCTAGGTGTCTTTGGAGATACTTGTTGAACTTTCTCTTCTGCTTCTATCGGATACTCTTCATCTTCATCTTCCTCTTCTACTTCTTTTTCATCTTCTTCTTCGAAAAATTGTTCCATTGATTTGTTTTCTTCTTCCTTTGATTCTGGTCTACTTGTTTCATCAATTGTTATGTTGATTCTTTCCACAACTTTGTTTAATATTAGATTGTAACACTTGTATTCTTTCCTTGTACTTGAGTAACCAACAAGTATTCATTTTTCCACACGAGAGTCAAACTTTCTCATTCTTCCATCTTCTCTTTTGATGTAGCATTTGCTTCCAAAAACTCTGAAGTGCTTCACATTTGTTGGTCTTCCTTTCCATAGCTCGTAGGGAGTTTTTTCATTTTTGTTTATGAGCATTACTCTGTTTTGAATGTGATTTGATGTATTCACTACCTATGTCCAAAAAATATCTGTCAATTTGTAATCCATTAGCATTGTTTGATCCATTTCCTGTGTAATTATCATCCATGACAATAATGTTCCTCTATCTTTGAACCACTCTCTGAACCAATCTATGAATCCATGATCTCGTCCACTATCATATATCTATCCAAACCTGCTAAGTGTTCTTACAAATCCATCTCTTTCCATACTGTCCAAGACTCTACTTGCACAATTGTCCATAATGCTAACCCATTTATCATTATACTATCAAACTGTACTTCTGCTAATTGATTGTTCTGAATCTGTCTTCTCAAACTCTGCAAGTTGCTCGAAGGATGGTTCTTTGGTCTGTCACAGCTATCACATAGAATCCCCCTATATAATATTCATATTACTTGGGAGTATCTAAGCCGGATGGCTCAGAACAATTCCTGCTCTGATGTGTATTCACCATCATCTTCATTGGTAGATTCATTATCTTTGAGCTCTGACTTCTTTCTTTCTATATGTGGATTCATCTTTCACTACAATGTCTGAGAGTAAAATCTCTTGAACATGTTCCTTATTTACCTATCCTTCCTTTCTTTCAGTTATTTTCCAGACCTTTATGTATTTGACATCTTTCCTTTTCTCTGTAGAATTTTCTTCATCTCGTTTTATTGTCAATCTTGTGATCTCTGGTACCTGGTCTTTGTTCACTTGTTCTTCCTGTTTTCTTATCCATACTATCTTATATCTGATATCAATATTCTCTTTCATGGAAGTATCGATCATGCTTCTACAATCATTGGTTATGTGTCCATAGTTATGACATTTGTAACACTCAATGTTACGTGTGACCACATAGGCACAGTTTGCTTGAACATTTATTTTATAATCCCTGCAATCTGCAACCTTATGTCCAAAGTTAGTACAATAAAAACAATGACCATAAAACAATTTTTCATACCTGGAAGTGAATGATCTTCTTTTTGGCATAGTCCTTCTGAATTTTTTCCTTGACTAGTCATGATCATGATTGAAGCTTCTTTGTGACTTGAACATGGATGGTATTCTAAAAGATGTATCTTAAATAACTTTCTTAGATTTTGGTTGACCATGATTCCTTCCTTTGAGTACTTCTGCATAACTCTTTATATTTTCTTCATTCTTCTTTTCTAGCAACGTAGAGTGCTTCTCTTCATTCTCTACAACTAATGTGGATGTTTATGTCTCTTTAACTTTCTTGTTGAGCTTGACGATTTTGACTCTTAGTATGACAACTTCTTCTTCAAGATTCTCAACCTTTTCTTCTTTCTTCATTATTTGAGACTTCATGACCTCTTTTGTTCTCTTTACTTCTTTAAGTTGGATTTTCAATGTGATTTTTTCTTCTTCCAGTCTTCTCTCTTCTTGACCAAAATCTTTCTCAAGTTGGTTTAAGTCATTGGTTCTTTCCTTGATATGATCCATCAATATATTTTCTCTCTTTTTTGCATCTTCCTTTTGTGTTGCTATGTTGGCTTCCAAAAATTTCTTTTGATATTCTAGAGTTTCTTCAATTCTTCCGACCTCTTCTAGTTGAGATCTTAAATTCTTGATGACCTGGTGATCCTTTTTGGAACCTTGAACACTTTTCTTTTGCTTCATCAATTATTTCTTGGATGACTTGTTTTCTTCTCTTTCTTTCCTTAGATATTTAATTGCACTGATCAATTTTTCTTTGTAATCAACTTTTTCTTCATCATACTCTTCCTTTTCTGAATCTGTCTGACATGATGAGCATCTTTCTTCTTGTTCTGTATCTGCATCTTCTTTGGCATTTTCTGAATCTACGATGGGTGAAGAATATATTTCATGTAACTTATCCCAAATTTATTTGGATGATGAACATTTACCAACCTTTTCTCTTACCAGTTTAGGTAATCCTTCCCAGATGAAATCCATTGCTATTTTTTTATTCTTCTTCAATTCCTTCTTGGCTGCAGTCTTTTCCCTTTTTGAACTATCATATCTTGTAACAACTGATAGCCAAATATAATGTCCCTGTGCCTGTAAAAATACTTTCGTCCTTCTGCTCCACATCTCATACTTAAAACCATTCTGACCATTAAACATTGGTACTCCATTCTCATAATAATCCATGATCTCCTTCCAGTGGTTAAATTGTTTCCTGAAGGAACCTCGCTCTGATACCAATTGTTCGAATACTAAGAGGGGGGGTGAATCAGTAATAGAGCAATTTAATCATTTTTAACCATATAATCCAAGTGTGATATCAATGTAGCATTATCATCCAATAACTACAAAGTAAATAAGAAATGAACAAATGAACAATCATACACATGCACAATACACTAGTGTTTTACGTGGAAACCCAAATCGGGAGAAAACCACGTAATGTTTTTTCTTATATGTCTTGAAGAATTACATTCATTGGAAGCACCAACTTCCTTTGTTTTCCAGCTGCAACTGGAAGGAGGCTCCAACCCCCTAGTTTCTTAGGCTATAACCTAAGGGAAGCTCCAACTCCCCAATTCTCTGGATGCAACTAGAAGGAGGCTACAACCCCCTATGTTCTTCGGCTACAACTGAAAGGTGGCTACAACCACCTGTCATTGCCCCATCCTGCCACCCTGAAGTAGAAGTAGAATGATGGAACCACTGTCACACTATCACTATGAGATATATTACTATAAACATGTACCAATAAATATGAACCATGCATCAACCATGCATCAACCTGTACCTCAACCTGTAATCAACATGTACCATAAACAAGTGCATCAACCATGCACCAACATGTACCAAAAAACCTGTAATCAACATGTACCATAAACAAGTGCATCCAACCATGTACCAAGTATGTACCAATCATGTGTCAACTACTCATCAACTATGACTCATCAATATGTACCAACATCATCAATTATACACCTCATGTATGTGCCAACTCATCAACTACTTGTCTTAACCATGTACTCAACATGTACCTCAACCAAAATTCGTCATCAATTTCATCATCCAAATCTGATTTGTAGCTCTGTAATAGATTTGGTGTATATGATCACATTCCTGCAAACCTTCCTTAACTTTATCAACAAGAGACTAGCATTTTCATCAAACTTTTCTTTAGTCTCACATGCCTAGTTTTGGATTAGTCAACAACCCTAACTTGAAGTAATAATAAATTTGTACTTGTAATGTATAAAGATATGAAACTGATATACAATGTTATTCAGTGTGTTTTATACAATTCCTCCAAGTGTCACTACTTGGAACCTCTCAGAAAAGGAGTTATAGCAAAAATGGCATACCTTGCTGAATTCTGGCTTATTCTAGAGAGCGACCTTGTAGAGCATGCCCCACATGGAATATTTGTTGAAATGATCTAAAATTGTTAAAAATCATACTACAGACTGTACCCTAACCAACACATTTTTTTTCACTGAATTTGGATCTGTTATGAAAAAGTTATGACGTTTTTACCCGAAACACTTGTTTTTTACTAGTTTCAGGACTAGCCACAAACCCTATTTTCGCATAGTGTAACTCCCAAAATACAGCGACCCACAAACTCAATTTTATACCACATATACTTGGATATGTTTTCTCATTGTAATAACAATTTCATGGTCTGAATCATTATAGAAAAAAAGTTATAGCGAAAATGGTGAGATGACCTGTAAATAACATACCTTAAAAAGCACCATCAAAAGAATTTATCCTTCCTTGCATTTCGGCCTTCTTTTCTTCACCTTCCCTCATAATTTTGGCTTATATATCCTTTATTACCTCAGACACATATAGATATTCAATATGATCAAGTGTGATTAAAATGAGAGAGCCTAGCCTCTTATTTATACTCTCCAAGTAGCTTCCTTAAAAACATATTTTAGGTCACTTTGCCCACTTTCCTTATTTTAGGGTTAACCCACTTCTAATTTCTCCATTAAATTTATTATTTAAATAATTTATTTTCTATTCACTTTGAATTATAGTACACTCATCACTTCACTTTATTATTTACCTTTTAAAATCCCTTGAACCACTTTGACTACTTTGACCTTTTGGGGCTTTTAGATGACATGTGAGGGTCCTCCAACTTCGTAAGGCCATAACTCTCAAACTATGAGGAGTTATGTGATGTTCCACATACCACAAGAAATGTAATGACATGTAATATCCATATAGAATAGTATTACCTTCAAATATAGCAAAAATCATACTGTTATCCATCAAACAAACTTGGGTCCATTACCCAAACCTGGGTTCTCCAACTTCACATGGTCACAACTCTCTAACCGTGAGGAGTTATGTGATGTTCCACATACCACCGGAAATGGCATGAAAAGAACTATCCATATAGGATAGTTTCCTTGACAAATTCACTATCCTTCATCTCATTATTCCACAATTAAGCATGGGTTCTCTTACTCCACAAAGCGTCTTTCCGTGAGGGCTTTCACCATAAGGGGACCACTTTGGAGTTCATCCATATTTACCTCTTATAAACCATGAAAAAACAATAATGAGTCATATTTACATCAAACAATATTGGGTCCATTACCCAAACCTTTGTGCTACAGGGCTTTCTTCAAGGGTTGACATCAATGACAATCAACCTTAATCAACAGTTACAGGGTTACATAGTCAAAAATATAGGGCAACAATGCCCATGGATACTCTACACCAAGAGAAATTCTTAGTGCTCACAAATTTTGTTAATGAATCTGCAACATTCTTCAAAGTGTCCACCTTCATCAACAATACTTTATTTTCTTCAACCATGTCTCTCACAAAGTGATATTGAATATCAATATGCTTTGTCTTTGAATGATAAGTCGGGTTCTTCGCCAGAAAAATTACACTCTGACTGTCACAATCTATCCTTACATCTCGTTGTACCAACTGAATCCCTGAACACAATCTTTGTAACCATATTGCTTCCTTACTTGCATGAGTGGTTGCCATGTATTCAGCTTCTGTAGTTGAAAGTGCCACTACACCCTGTCTTTTGCTCATCCAACTTATTGCTCCTCCAAACAGGTTAAACACATACCCACTTGTAGATCTCCTACGATCCAGATCTCCAGCCCACTTTGCATCCACAAATCCATGTATATCCAACACTCTATCCAATAGCGGTCTTCCTTGGCAGCACAATCCATAGCTTGCAATGCCATGCAAATACTTGAAAACCCTTTTTACTGTTGTCCAATTCTCCTTCCCTGGTTTGACATATACCTGCTCAAAACTCCCACTGCATGTGCAATGTCTGGTCTAGTACAGACCATTGCATACATCAAACTGTCAACTGCACTCGCATATGGAACAAGAGACATGTCCTCCTCTTCTTCCTGTGTCTTGGGACACTGATCCATGGATAACTTTACACCAACAGGAATAGGAACCTTGACCGGTTTACATTACTGCATATTAAACCTCTACAATATTGTCTCGACGTATTTTCTTTGATTTAACCAGAGTTTCCTCTTTTTCTGATCTCTTTTAATTTCCATGCCCAAAATGAAATTTGAAGCACTGATATCCTTCATGTCAAATTTAGAGGAAAAATGAGTTTTCACATCCTGGATAATCTCCTTATTATTTCCTATCAGAAACATGTCTTCCACATACAAGACCAAATAAATCAAATGATCACCAATTAATTTAAAATACACACAATGATCCTCTTTGCTTCTTGTGAAGCTAGGTCCCAACATATAAGTATCAAATTTTTTATACCACATCCTTGGTGATTGTTTTAAACCATACAATGACTTTTTCATCTTGAATACCAGCACCTTCTTTCCCTTCACAACAAATCCTTCTGGCTTCTTCATATAGATTTCTTCTTCCAGATCCCCATGTAGGTGTTGGATTTTAATGTTGTTCAATTACATTCAATTACTTTATAAATTTACTTGAACTAAAGCATAAACCATGAACAATAGCAGCGGTAATAACCAAGATCACAAGAAGGATAACCATGCATAGAGACACAAGTACAATAGAAAATGCTTATATTAAATTGATGTTATTACAATGATGAGAGTTTCATATATATAGAACATATGGTGACCATCCATGAAAGGATGTTTCACTTGGATAATAAGTAACTATTTTTTACTAAGTATATTTATACGTTGTATTATATATATATATATATATATATATNTGTATTCCTGATGTTGTCCAAACATCACCACTCCCTCTCAATGAGGGAGACATTCTCAACCAAGGTTGTTCACCATAGGTACACTCCCATGAGTGAATGTTAGCATGATGCTAACTGACACTTGGAAAACATCTCAAGCACCTCAAGTCCATATTATTCCTTGTCATGATCAAGGAAGGACTACGTCTGGGCCCATTTATCACAAGTGCACATTTATGATAAATAAATGCTATCTCCCTTGGTCTGCAGCCCAATCTAGGAGAAGTTATGCCCGATGCTAAAACATCAACACTCCCTCTTAGCTAGGGAAGTATCTTTCCATAGTAGTACACAACTATTGTCCAGAGATACACAGTCTTTGTCATTAGTACACAACCACCATAGTAGCAAAAGGTTTGCCACACATGGCACTTCCATGTGGACTTCTAGAGGCTACACCCTCTAGAAACACTATGGTCAACTCCCATAATGTGTGATGTCAAGGGTCAACTCCCTTGACATGTCCTCATGTGCTCTCCACATGGGATGTTGGGTTATAAGACCAAATGCACTTATTCCTTCTCGAATAAGTGTCCTCACAGATCAACTCAACTCAATTCATAAAGGAGTACGATCCAGAGAATGTTTGTTACACATGGCACTCCCATGTGGACTTCTAGAGGCTACACCCTCTAGAAACACTAGGGTCAAATCCCATAGTGTGTGACATCAAGAATCAATTCCCTTGACATGTCCTCATGTGCTCTCCACATGGGACGTTGGGCTATAAGCCCAAACCCACTTATCCCTTCTCGGATAAGTGTCATCACAAATCAATTCACTTCAGTAACAGAGGAGTACGATATGGAGAATGTTTCAGGAAGTTGCAAACATTAACACTCCCTTTCAGTGAGTGATACATTCTCTGCCACACCAAGTCTGTCACAGAAGTAATCAAACTTCATCTCGGTAAGGGGTTTGGTAAGAACGCCAACAACCTGCTCATCTGTAGGAAGGTATTGCACCAATACGACCTTCCTCTACACCATGTCTCGGATGTAATGGTACTTGATCTCAATGTGTTTCTATTTGTCATGAAACACTGGATTATCTGAGAGCTTCACATAGCTCTGGTTATCACAATGAATAACGGTGGAATCTAGCACATGTCCAAATAAATATGCAAGGATCTTGCAAAGCCACACTGCTTCACGAACTGCCACACTTAATGCAATGTACTCTGCTTCTTTAGTACTCAAGGACACAGAAGTTTGTTTCCTGCTACACTAGGAAACCATGGAAGATCCCAAAGTGAAGCAACACCCAGAGGTGCTCTTCCTGTCTACTGCGCTCCCTGCCCAATCAGAGTTAGTATATCCCTGCAATCTCATGTCAATACTAGAAGTATATCTTAGGCCATGTCCATTTTTTCCTCGCAGGTATCTCAACACATGTTCCACAGCAATCCATTGTGTTTGTATCGGTTGGCTCATAAATTGGCTAAGTGCACTCACTGCATAGCAAATATCTGTTCTGGTGTTAACCAGGTACATCAATGATCCAATCAGTTGTTTGTACGGGGTCAGATCAATCTCGTCGAAATTAGAAGAAGACACAAATAGTTTCTTCAGATTAATCACCATTGGTGTAGCCATGGGTTTACAGTTTAGCATCCCAAACTTTTTCAATATCTCAACTGTGTACTTCCCCTTACATAGGAAGATCTCATCAGTTCTTTACCACACCTCTAGTCCCAATAAGTAGTGCATCATACCAAGGTCCTTCATCTCGAACTCAGAGGCCAACCCATACTTGCATTCAATAATAAATCTCTTTGTACCAGTGAGGAATAAATTATCAACATAGAGGACCAAAATCAAGGCCTCACCGTTAACAGTCTTGTAGTACATGTTGAGATCAACAACACTTTTGTTGAAGCCCAAACTCATTAGGTGTCCATCAATCCTCGCATACCAATCTCGAGGTGTCTGGTTGAGTCCATACAAGGCCTTCTTCAACCTACACACATGAGACTCCTTCTCATGTATGACGAAACCATCTGGTTGCTCGATGTATATTTCTTCCTCAATATCTCCATTGAGAAAGGTTGTCTTCACATCCATCTGATGTAGTTTCCAACCCATGGATGATGCGAGGGAAATAATCATCCGGATAGAAGTGTATCAAGAAACAGGAGCAAATGTCTCCTCATAATATATTCCTTCCACCTGAGAGAATCCTCTAGCAACAAATCTTGCTTTGTGCTTCTCGATGCTTCCGTCAGCTGTATGTTTGATCTTATAGATCCATTTGGAAGTCACTACAGACTTCCTTTCAGGTCTCAGAACAATATCCCACACATCATTCTTCATGATGGACTGATACTCCTCCATCATGGAATCTCTCCATACTGGTTGACTAGATTCCTCCTCATAACATGAAGGCTCAGAGTTGTGGTATATCACGAATATCTCTAATGTCTCTTGCTCTCTCGGAAGGTACCATGAGGAGTTGCATGTCCTCCTGCCTCCTGTAGAGTCTGATGAGCCCATGTAGGTCTCTTCTGACCTACTACAATAACTCTCAGAACATCAACTGGAGGTACAGGATGAATGGGATCAATAGGCTCAATTGTCTCCCTCTGAACTATTTGAGTGTGAGGGGGAGAATGAACCATATCTTCTTCTTTCTCACTATCAATATCCATGTGATATCCTCTAGATCTCATGAAGGCTACCTCCTCCTCAAAAGTAACATCTCTGCTCACCTCAATTTGTCTCTGACCAGGGATGTAGATCCAGTATGCCTTTGAAGACTCACTGTACCCCACAAATGTACCCTTTCTTTCTAAAGGGTCTAGCTTGGTCCTTTTTCTCTTTGGGTATATGAATTTATATTGGACACCCAAATATCCTAAAGTGTCCAACCTTAGGCTTCACTCCGGTGAAGGCGTCCTCGGGAGTCATGTTCCTTACAGTCTTATGAGGACTTCTGTTTTGAACATACACTGCAGTCATGGATGCTTCTGCCCACAAATACATATGTAAATGTTGATCATAAATCATTTCCTTGACCGCCTCGATAATAGATCTATTCTTCCTCTCTGCAACCCCATTTTTTTGAGGGTTGTAAGGAACAGTGTACTCCCTCTTGATCCCTGCCTCAATGCAGAAATCATTGAAATCCTGGGAGATGTATTCTCCTCCATTATCTGATCTCAGCACTTTAATCTTCTTTCTGGTCAAGTTTTCGACCCGTGCTTTGTACTCCTAAAATCTAGTAAGGACTCCATCCTTGGTTTTCAATAAGTAAATCCAAGTCTTCCGAGAGTGGTCATCAATGAAGATCACATAGTATAGGTATCCACTTAAGGAAGAAACTATCATGGATCCACATAAATTTGTATGAACCAAGTCTAAGATCCCCTTGGATCTACTGTCATTGCTCGGAAAGGACTCTTGGCATTCTTTCCAAGAGAACAACCTCCGCAAATTCCATTGTGTTCAACATGGATCTTTGGAAGGCCTGTCACCATCTTCCCCTGAGCGGGAAGATCTCTATAATGTAAATGAGCAAGTCTCCTATGCCATAGTTCACTCAAACTAAAAGAATCGTGTATTAGGGCCCGACCTAGTCGAACAATCAATCTGTACAATCTGTCCTCTCGAACACCAATCACCCGTGTAGAATTAATACTAGAGTTCTTGTTCCATGCAAGAATTTATCCATTAGAGAAAGCAACCTTGTAGCCTTTGTTCTCTAAGGATGAAATAGAGACAAGGCTCCATCTCATCCCAGGTACAAATAATACATTTCTCAAATGGAATGGGGTGCCAGAATCCAATTGTAAGGAGGCTGATCCAACTCCCTTCACAGTATATCTTGCATCATCACCAAGTACAACATGCAAACAAGATTCTTTCTCTACTAGATCTATAAGGTGGTCCCTGTATCCAGTCATATGTCTGGAAGCACCATTGTCAATCAACCAAACATCATTACTAGTAGGAACTGTTAGTCTCTAATTTTGTCTTGGTTTAAGTAAGAAACCCTTGTCCTAAACCCTCCTAACCCATCCCTCATTTTCCTCTTTCAGCTGTTTTCATTTTTTAGATTTTGGATATTTCATGATTTGCATTAAAAATTTTGATGATTTATTTGAGTTTTGATCATGAAAAACATTGTTTAAACTAGAAGTGTCTCCTTTATGCCGTTGGAATTTTCAAATTTCAAGTTGTCAAACGCGCTACGGGAATAAGCCTATTCACGTAGTGCCAAATAATCATTCCATAACGTGCGCCTGATATCCCGATTTAGTTATGATAACAAGATCATGAGTTAAGAGTTCATGTGTTCCCACGAGAATTTGGTAATAATTTCTAAATCCAACAAGTTCAGAACATAATCGCTATACACGCGCGCAGGGTTCATTTCAAAATCCCCTGTTATTTAATGATTATTATGTGATCTGTTCGAGTTGTTTTAAGTTCAGCCTTGCAGGGAGAAATACAAGTATCCATTCAAAGCAACATGAATATATCAACAATTGCAGGAAGGGAATTTGGAACCAGAGGGTATTAGTTGCAGATTTGAGTTTAATGGCACCAAAGCAGAGCGGACAAGTTGCCAGAATCGAACCAGAAGGTGTCGAACTCCTTGAAGCCTACCCTCATATGGATCAAATATTCAAAGACGCTGGGTGGTTTGAGTTCCTCACTACATTTCAAGGATATGACGAATAGGTTTCCATGGAATTTGCTTTGAACTTCGATGGTCATGAGGTCGAAATCGGCAAGATGTTGATGTTGGTGACAGAGAAGACTATAGCCAAGGCTTCCAGGCTCGTGGTTGGAGGGGAAATATGGTGGAAGAAGGAACACATGGTCACTGAGTTTCTGATTCAATTCCTCCTTCCAGATAAGCAGAATCTGGATTGGAGAACGAGAATTCCTTGCAGTTGGGTTTGATCCGAATGGCACACTGCCCTGGTGGTGATTCACAGATACATCACCTACGAAGGGAGGTTTTCTTTGATCTACATCTACCATATCAGAATACGGATGCATCTAAATAGTGACTACCCTTTAAACCTTCATTATTTATTGCTTAAAAGTTTGACAAAAATGTCCAAGAAGGTACAGTCGATTTCCACTAATGCTAAGGGAAGTTTGTTCCATCAAGTCCTGATTAAAACCCTAGTCATGTATGCCCTGAATGAACTATAGAAACCCTTGAATTGTCTCACGGAATCCTTAAAACCTATTACTCAATCCAATAAGTCGAAAAAGGGTAGAGGGAGGAAAACTGTTAAACAGAGTCAAGATATTGCTGATGAAAACCCTGTAAAAGACGAATCTTCTAATATCAAGGTTACTAAGAAGAGCAGGAGTAAGAGACCTAGATGGGAGCCCAAAAATGAAATGCTTCCTGAGGAATATGTCAAAGAAGAGATAGAGTCATATAATGATCTCATTGCTCAAACTGCAGTCAAGTCTAAAATGCCATCCACCAGCAAAAAGAACGTTGCAGTCAAAGGAAAGAGGAAAAAAGGTGCGTTTGTATCACAAAAACCTCGGAGAAATTCAACCAGGGATACTAATAAGTATAGGCTGAACTCAAAAGCAATTTTCAATCATTCCATTAAAGAAGAAAACACCATAATCATAGATGATGATTCTGAGGATGTTGAAACAAGCACCAGGAAAAGAGCAAAAAAGACTCCTTTTCCCAAGAAATCTGTCAGCAAAGGAAAGGGAAAACGTACACCACCTACAGGCCCTATAACGAGAGCTTCAACTAGATTAGCTAAGGATAAAGAGATGGCTAAAGGCATTAATGAATTCCCTGAAGAAAAACAGGATTACTTGGAAGATTCAGATTGCTTACCAGATGTACCTAGAGCTATGGATTCATCAAGTTTTGAAGAAGAACATAGCTCAAAATTGATTTCAAAATACCAGGTTAAAGACAAAGAACCCAGTGTTACTTTAAATCTGAATGAAACTGCACCCTCTGAAGATTGTTCAGGATTCAGGGTCGAGATAAGAATTGATAAGGAAAAAATTAAGAATTTCATAAAACCATAAAGCAGTTAAAGAAGGACAAGATGCAAATAGAACAGTGGAATGCTCGCCAGCGGGAAAGAATTCAAAGTCTTAAAAAGAAGAAGAAGGAGCAAAGGGAGTTGCTTAAGGAACTCAGGGAAATCAATTTCAGACTTTACTGGCACAATGTTGTGTTAACCACAAAGCTCAAGCAGAAAAATGCCAAAGCCTCTGCTGCGATTTTATCTTAAAGGTAACATGAAGATTGGTTACAATTTTGTTTAAAGGTGCTCCAGAAGATATGGCAAGTAATACTCGTTTTGATCAAGGAAATGCTAAGATTTCGATCTGCTTTACAGAGTCAAATGAAATCTCTATTTTGTAGAGTATTGCTGGCAGTGTTTGTTATATCAAGTTGTTGAGTTGTGGACTATTTTGGAAATAGTAGCTCATTTTTTAGTGACATAATTTAGGATTTGGATACTCTTTGATTCTAGTCATTTAAAGTTGCCATAGATAATAGGATCTGGTAGTTTCATAGTTGTTTTAAATAGATAGAAGACATACCTTATGGTGGTCGAAAATTGGGAGATCTATAGAGACTTTTTGTGGAGATTATTGTAAAGGCATGTATGTTCAATTGACACTTAATAGCAAATGCATATGGATGGTTAGACCTTCTCTTTTCTACTCTGTTATTTCATTTTTCATGCTTGAATTTATTATTCAAATTGCAATGCTTTTGGTTCTTGAATGTTAATTAATACAGTGAAGATTTTGTTGTAGAGATAATTTTCAAGTAATGATTTCAAGCTGATACCCCTGTTTCTTTATAATATATTGAAACTAAACTTTGTGAAATTGACAAATTGAAGATTTCACTTTCTTTCTCTTGAATTGGTTTACTCCATCTATGTATCTACCTATTATTCAACCAATGGGATATGCCATGTTTTAATCTTGATTTTCATGCCATGCTATAAGCTTGACCCAGTTTTCAACCATTATACCAAAACCAAATCATAAAACCCTCAAAAATACTTTGCAATAAAATCAATGATGCCCTAGCTTTCCCTTACCAGTCGAGTGCAACTTTAGGGACTAACAGGAACCATACTTGAGAGGGATGAAATGAAGAAGAACTCTTCATCGTTCATGCTTGCATTCATTGAATTCCTCTGAGGTGGTTCTAAATCAACATTAGCAGTGGAAGCATGTTGTTTTCCTTTCTTCCATGTAGGAAAATTTTTCGCATAGTGGCCATACTTGTCACATCTGAAGCACTGAACCTTTGACATGTCCTTTTTGTGCTCAAAAGTTGGTGCTAACTTCCTTCCTTTAAAGTTTTTTCCAAAACCTCTTCTTTTTCCTTTTCTTTTCCTTGCATGAGTGGCAAGGGCTTGATTTTCATCATGATGGGAACATTGCATGCCTCTAGTTGCAAGTCTGGTCTCCTCTTGAGTACAGTCTGCCCATAAACGATCAAACTTGGGCCATTTGGATCGCCCACTGATACTTTGAATGAATGGCTCCCAATGGCTTGGAAGACCATTAAGGGTAATCATGACAAGTTATCTATCAGAGATGATTTCACCAATAGCACCCAACTGACCTCTGGTCTCTATAATCTTCATGAAGAAGGTGGCAACTGAATCAGACTTCATCATCTTGAGATTTTGAAGTTGGTGTCTCAAGACAAGTGTTTTGTTGGTGTTGTTACTCTCAAACAACTTCTTCAAGGTGTCGTACATCTGCTTAGTTGTCTTAAAGTTGGAGATGTGAGGGATTAAATGGTCTCTCACGGAATAGATGATGATTTTTCTGGCTTTTGCATCATTCTTCCTCCATTGTGATTTTTCTGCCTCATCAGTTGATTTTGGTACAATTTCTTCAACACACTTCATTAGTTCACTCTCTTCTAGAGTGATGAGAAATCTATATTTCCAAGAACTGAAGTTGGTTGTTCCATCAAGCCTATCTTCCACCAAAATATGGTTCACCATGGTTGTTGGAAGAGTGCAGAAATTTTAGCCTGAGTTGCAGTTGCAACAAAACAATCAATTGCAGGAAAGGTGCGTCGAGTTGTTGTACAAGGTCAATACATGTGAAATAGCCTTCTTTCAAGAACGTTTCTCTGATACCATGTTGGATTTTAATGTTGTTCAATTACATTTATTTACTTTATAAATTTACTTGAACTAAAGCATAAACCATGAACAATAGCAGCATTAATAACCAAGATCACAAGAAGAATAACCATTCACAGAGACACAAGTACAATAGAAAATGCTTATATTAAATTGATGTTATTACAATGATGAGAGTTTCATATATATAGAACATATGGTGACCATCCATGAAAGGATGTGTCACTTGGATAATAAGTAACTATTTTTACTAAGTATATTTATACGTTGTATTATAAATATTATGTCATATATTATATATATATATATATATGGAAGAATGTATTCCCGATGTTGTCCAAACATCAACAGTAGGAATGTTGTATTCACATCCATTTGTTCTACTTCAAATTCAAATGCAACAACAACAGATAACATAAATCTTATAGAGGTTAACTTAGCAATAGAAGAAAAAATATCAACAAAATCAATTCCCTCAACTTGAGAATAACCCTTTGCTACTAACCGAGCTTTGTATTTCTCCACTTCTCCTTCTGCATTCAGCTTCTTTTTAAATACCCATTTGCTGCCAATGGGATTTCTTCTATTCGGCAACTCCACTAGATCTTGAGCCTCATTCTTATCCAAGGCTGTCATTTCTTCGTTCATGGCATTTTTCTAGATATTTCCATCCTCTGAATCCACCGCCTCCCTGACAGTTCTAGGATCATCATCAGTAATAGACAAAGAAAAATTTGAATGGAAATTAGATGGAGTATACCTTTTCGATAAACTTCTTTCTCGAACCAATCTCCTCAATACTAGAGTATGAGGATCTTCTTCTTCTTATTCTTGTTCTTCTGTAGAGTCTGATTCATCATCCTTTAAATCAAACTCTATTTTTTCTGGTTCTTCATTACTTGGTAGGACTTATTGTCTAACAACATCCTTCATTTCTCTAAATACCACATCTCATCCATACACTACCTTCTTAGTTTCTGGGTTCCAAAGCTTATAACCTTTGAGACCATCTTTATATCCAATAAAGATACACTTTTCAACCTTCTTATCTAGCTTACTCTTGTTTTCCTTTAGAACATGAACATATGCATCACAACAAATACCTTGACATGTGTGAGAGAAGGTTTCTTACCAATCCATACCTCTTTTGGAGTCTTTTCATCCAGCTTTGATTAGGGTGATCTGTTGACCAGGTAACATGCAAACTGCCTCTGCCAATAATTATTTCCCTAACCCAACACGACTAAGCATGCACCTTGATTTTTCCATCAGTGTCATGTTCATCCTTTTTGCAACTCCATTCTGTTGAGGTGTATATGGAGTATTATTATGCCTTTCTATACCGCACTTCTTACAGAATTATTCAAATTCATTCCGGCATACCTCTCTACCTTTATCTGTCCTCGGCACCTTAATTATTTTCTTTGTTTGATTCTCAACAAGATCCTTTAACTCTTTAAACCTATCAAAGACTTCATATTTCTTCTTGAGGAAATATATCCAAGTATTCCTCGAGAATTCATCTATAAATGAGACATAGTACAAATATTTTCCCAATGATGGGACCTACACAGGTCCAAAAACATCACTGCGAACTAGTTTAAAATTCCTTCTGTTCTCGTTGCACCAGAGGGGAATCTTACCCGATTCTGCATCCCATATACACAATTCTCACATAAATCAAAATCCAAAGAGCAATTAGACATACCTTCAACCATACCTTTACCGTGTAGTAGTCAAAGACCCTTCTCTCTGGTATGCCCCAGTCTTTGATGCCATAGAATAACCTTTTCTCCAGAGACTGTAGGAGTTATTTATTCAATTTCAATATCAAGAACAATGGAACTATTACACCCATCACTAATAGTTCTTCCTTGCAGCTTATACAGAGTTCCAAATCAAAATCCCTTCAGCAACACCATTACTCCTCGAACCATCCTACAGGTTTCCTTTTCAAATATTGTTTTTACCACTACAATGTCCATTTTTCTTACAAACATCAAATTTATGGCCAAACCTGGGATGTGCAGAACACCAGGGAGTGTTTTAATCCTTCCATTTATGAGCCTCAACCTGAATTTTCCTCATCCTATTATTTTGGTTGTTGAATCATCACCTAAGAAAACATTACCTCCATCATACCTTTCATACTCACAGAACCACTCCCTGTGGGGGGTCATATGAAAGGATGCACCTGAGTCAACCAACCATGCCTCATGATATGGATGTGTTCTTGAATAATCCAAGTACACATCCCCTCCTTCTTCCTTGGAGGTATTTTCTTATGTAGAAAGAGATTCTTCAGATCCATTCCTTTTTCTCAACTTTGGATCTACACTGCTTCTTGTAGTGCCCTTCTTTTCCACATATCCAACATACCTTTACAAACTTTCCAGGAGATTTAGATCTACCCTTAGACTTAGATCTCCCACTTGAGAACTTAGATCTATTTCTTTCCTAGGAGCGTCCTCTTGCAAATAATGCATTTGTGCTTTGTCCTTCCATATTCTTCCATCTCCTCTCCTTCGACAACAATTATGAGACCACTTCATCAAACTTCAAGGCAGTTGTATTACTACCTATGGCCACAACCAGACTATCCCATGATTCTGGTAAAGAACATAGTAAATTGATACACTTATCTTCATCTGAAATTTTAATATCAACATATACTAACTGACTTACCACGGTATTAAAGGAGTTCAAATGCTTTGCCACCGAGTCTCCATCTCTCATCCTCATGTTATACAACTTCTTTCTCAGGAACGATTTATTTACTAGGGACTTAGACTGATACAACTTCCCCAACTTATCCCATAAATCCTTGGATGCAGCTTCCTTTGACACATTTAGTAATATTAAATATGAGAGACACAATTGGATTGTGCTCTTCACCTTTCGATCCAACTTTTTCCAGACATCTGTTGAAGTTCTTGTAAGTGAAGTACATGGATCCACCGCAATCCATTGTTCTTTGTCCACCAACAAATATTCCATATTGAGCTTCAACAACTCAAAACTTTTCCCATTAAACTTCTTGATCTCCATTTTCGAATTGGTCGCCATTTCTTTTCACATGGAAAATCAATACCACAGATATCCCATTGTAACAAGGCTTATCACAGTCCCAATCCAAAACCTTGACCATAAAGGCGTCACCTAAAGCCAACAAAGATCTGATACCAAATGTAGATTTTAAACTTGTACAATATTTACTACAAACAAATTTTCAGTAAAATAACAGAAAAGCTACAATGGCAAATACAAACATTACATAGAGATTTCCCCCTGGAATCCCAAAACGGGAAAACCAGCATATTCTAGATTCATTCATTGTGATACATTGTTTACAATACAATATACATATAGGAGCCATCGACATCCAAAACCATAACCCAATGACCTAGATTAGTCAACAACCCTAATTCCAATCGAACACCAATCACCCGGTGTTATCACTGAAATTTCGTCCGCACAGGGCGACAAGAACTCTGCATCATCAACACAGAAAAACAGTCATTCATGGCACAAGGTTAATTCCACAGCACAGCAAAAGGGTCAAAACTATACAAAATGGCCAAAAAATTAC